>VXAC01008536.1:85737-100955 GCA_013399225.1 Rhipidura dahli
TCTTTTCTTTTCTTTTCTTTTCTTTTCTTTTCTTTTCTTTTCTTTTCTTTTCTTTTCTTTTCTTTTCTTTTCTTTTCTTTTTTCTTTTCTTTTTCTTCTTTCTCTTTTTCTCTCTTTCTCTCTTTCTCTTTCTTTCTCTTTCTTTTTCTATCTCATTTTCTTCTTCTGTTTTCCTTTCCCATCGGGGTTTGCTGATGCATTTTTACCCAACCTTGCACATCCTGGATTGCAGAACTTCCAGGAAGCCTCACAGAATTCCTGGCTCTGGCCGCGGACCTCGGGACCAGCCCCACCCTGGGGAGCAGAGCTGGGCGCTCCCTGAGCCCACCCGGGCAGGAGCAGCTCCGGGGCTGCTCCCAGGGCATTCCCACGGGCAGTAATCCAAGGCAAGGAAGCCGGGAGGAGCCCGTGTCGGTGCTGTGGCATTCCCTGGATTTGTCCAGGTGTCTGGAGCCCCTCTCCTTTCCTGCAGAGCTTTTGTGTTGGATGAGTCAAAGGAGGGGTCTCTGTGCTGGAACCTCAGCTGCTGTCCCTCAGGGTCCCCCAGCTTGGGCCAGGAGACCAAACCCCCTCTGGAATGGGGACAGGAGGTGCTGTCCCCACACCCATCCCTGCAGGGTGACCGGGATTTGCAGTGGATGTGGCACAAGAGCTGGTTTTACCCAGGGAGCAGAGCTGGGATGTTGCAGCCCCCCTGGCCTGGTGCCACTGTTTGTGATGCCAGGGCTGGGGGCGGGTGCCCAAAAAACCCTCTGGAGTCTCCTGGCAGAGATCCACGGAGCCAGGGATGCAGCAGGAGGGGAGCATGGGAATCTGAGGAAAGATTCAAGCAGACACTGGCAGATGATGAAGCTCAGAACATATGCCCCCATGTAGGAATTCACATGGAATCATCTGTAAGAATTAGCAGGAAATAATCTGTAGGCATTAACATGAAATCAAGTGTAGGAATTACCATGGAATCACCTGCAGGAAGATGAAATAACCTGTAAGAATTCACATGGAATCACCTGCAGGAATTAACATGGAATCACCTGCAGGAATTACGGTGGAATCCCTGTGGCTTTATGCCGACTGCTGCAGTGTGCACTGAATATTTGATACAGGATATCAAGATTAAAATATTTGGGATAAAGATGTTCTCAGCAAGGCTGGAAGAGGTCCCTGAAGCTGGATGCTGCTGCTGGAGGTGACCCAGTCCCCAGAGCTGCCCAGGACGGGCAGAGCCCATTTCCCGGTGTTGCAGTCACTGCTCAGCCCCGAAACTTCCTTCTGATTGAGGCTGAATTCCCTCAGATCTTTGTTCCCACACCAGTGGGAACAGGTGCTCTTCACCTGAAATGGCTTTTCCCTGTCCCTGGAGTGTCCCCTCCCTCTTCCTGCCCCCTCACAGGTAGAAATCAAAGCCCTTCCCTGGGAGGGTGGGGAGGCCCTAGCACAGGGTGCCCAGAGCAGCTGTGGCTGCCCCTGGATCCCTGGCAGTGCCCAAGGCCAGGCTGGACACTGGGGCTGGGAGCAGCCTGGGACAGTGGGAGGTGTCCCTGCCCATGGCAGGGGAATGGAATGGCATGAGCTGTAAGGTCCCTTCCAACCCAAACCACTCCACAATTCCATGAGCCGAGTCCTGCCCTCCTCTCTCCTGGCATTTGCTCCTCTCCAACACCCTCCTCACTTCCTTTATTCCAAGCTCATCTCTCATCCTTCAGGCCCAGCCTGGCCCTTTCCCAGGCACTGAGAACTTGACTATTCCTCCTGATTCACCAGGTCACAGCACAGCCCCTCCAGCCCCACCCACGCTTCCCCTGGTGCTGGGGGTGAGCCCTGCTTGTCTCCCACAGGAATTTCCACTGCAGGGAAATTTATAGGGAAAAGTGAAAGCTGTTTGGCCAAATCCTTCTGACACCTCCAGGAGGAGGTCCAGAGGAGGCAACAAGGCTGGTGAGAGGCCTGGAACACAAGGCCTGTGAGGAACAGCTGAGAGAGCTGGGGGTGTTTAGCCTGGAGAAAAGGAGACTCAGAGGTGACCTTGTCACTCTCCACAACTCCCTGAAAGGTGACTGTAGTCAGGTTGGTCTCTTTTTCCAGGCAACAACTGACAGAACAAGAGGACAGTCTCAAGCTGCACCAAGGACAATATAGGTTGGATATTAGGAAAAAGTTTTTTACAGGAAGAGTGATAAAATATTGGAATGGTCTGCCTGGGGAGGTGGTGGAGTCACCATCCCTGGATGTGTTTAACAAGAGATTGGATGTGGCACTCGGTGCCAGGGTTTAGTTGAGGTGTTGGGGCAGGGGTTGGACTCAGTGATCCTGAAGGTCTCTTCCAACCTGGTGATTCTGGGATTCTGGGATTCTGGGATCACAGTGCTGCTGTCCCTCCAGCCTGCCCTTATGGATTCCCAGTCCCAAGAAAGCTTTCTGGGAGCAGCAGCCACTCGTTCTGCCGTGCATTTCCAGGGAAATGGGGGCTCCCGCAGGTTACCTGGAAGTGCTCCATGTGTTTGGGAGCAGAACCACCAAAACTGTCCTTCCCACAAATCATTTCTTTTCCTGAGGAAAGGGAGAGATAAATAAAAATCTACCAAATTCCGTGTCACACACCCCCTCTGGGGACAAAGCAGCCCCGGCCCCGGGTTGTGAGGCAGAGCTCTCCCAGCGGTGCCAGGCTGAGGAGCGCTGCGTTGTTTGTCCCTTTGCCATCCCCAAGCCGCTGGGAATGCGGCTGTTCATTGCCCATTCAGCAGAGCCCGGCTCCTGCCTGCTCCGAGGGATGCTGCCGGGCCCTGGAGCCAGAGGCTGCAGCAGCTCAGAGGACCCAGGGCGCAGGGAGAGCTCCACCCGGGGGTGCGGAACTGCCTCGCTGAGACTCCCGATAACCAAGGGAAATATTTTGACACTTTCCATTGGAACACGCTGGTGGGGGGGTAGGGGGGGGGGCGTTGCCATTAGATAAAAACGGGGTTATTTTGACACTTGGTTGCAATTTGCAGCAATAAAAAAAACCCACCCAAAAAACCAAGAGTGAGAATAGCAGATGGAGGGCTGGAAATTTCCATTTTTTTTAGCCGTAGTAGTTCCAGCCTCACTCCCCGGTTCACTCAAGGACGAGCTGTTTGCAGCTTTCAGATCGTTCCCTTCGTACTTGGGGGGGCCCAAAGGGGCAGTTGAGGACTGAGATGAGTCGGGAGATTTGGGGCAGGGTTATCTCAGCGCTTATCTCACTCCTGAAAACCCCGTGCAGGACCAGCTGTGAGCGCTGAGCGCTCGGGGCGGGCTGCTATGGGGTAATGACAATTTTGGGGTGGGATTTGCACCCCAAGCCACCCGAGGGTGGCCAGGGGATGTCGTGGAAGTAATTCCCCAGGGAATCGTTCTTCCATCCTCCTCCAGGAGACACAACAAAATCAGCGGTGGGTTCCCAGGGAAATCACTGGGAATGAACCCGGCAGGGAGACGGGATGAGCGGGAATGTCCCCAGGAGCAGGAGAGGTGCTGGGGAGAGAAGGGCTGGAGCAGGAGCAGCGGGAGACGGGGGATTTCGGGATGCAGAGGGGAAGTCAAGCCCTTGCCGGGGTGGGTGTCGGGGCCGGCTCTGGCAGCGCTGTTGGTGCCCGTCAGAAAGGTAATGAAAAATCCTCCTTTTCCCTGGCGCTCCCCCGTTTCTCCCGGCGGAGGGGCATTGACCGGACACGTGCTCGGTAATGGGGAAGCTGGAAAGTGCAGCTGTTCAACGGGAGGAGAGTGAGGCGATGAATTCAAAGCAAACACAGCTCCCCCGCTTTCCCTACAGGGCTCTGGAATGCTCAAATAACTCCGGGAAGGGAGCGCTGAGCTCCGGGCTCCTGCGGGACAGAAATCTTCGCACCCAGGGAGAGGCGTCAGGAGAAACTTCCCTGGGAAACCTCTCAGCTCTGGTCCTGCTGCCTCAGCCCCTTCTGCCCCTAAACCCTGCCTGATTTGTTCCTTCCTCCTTGCTGGATTTGTCACCCTCCCAGTTCTTCCCAGCCGTGGATCCTTTGGGAATTTCATTCGTGTTGTGGCTGCTCCCTCTTTGAGGTCATTAACGGAGCCGTTATCAGGGTGATTGGGTGGCCGAGGTTGGGTGGGGCTTGGAGCAGCCTGGGATTGCGGAATGGGACGAGCTTTAAGGTCCCTTCCAACCCAAATCCCTCCAGGATTCTGTGATTCCATGGAGCCGGATGAACTTCCTGTTCTCTGACTTTCCCTGGTTTCTCGTCCCTTTTCCCTCTGAGGCAGTTCTGTGTCAGCTGCCCACAGCTGGGAGTGAGTGAAGACACTGCTTAGGGAAAGAGGGCTAAATATTGGGATTTCTGACCCCCAGGGAGGGGTGATCCGTGAGCTTGGTTTTCCCTGGTGCCATCCAGGCTGAGCAGGGGGAGAGGGCAGCTCCTGAGGCAGCAACACCTCGGCACCCACCCCCTGTGGTCCTTAAAGACAGACCAGGGCTCTGCTTTGTTGGATCGGGGCAAAGTGTCCCTGTGGAGACGCTGGCATGGGAAAGATCCCAAAGCTTCTCCCAAGCCCTGGCACTGCCTGTGGAGGGATTGACTCCTTGGAGCGCATCCCCCGGCAGCTCCGAGCCGGGAGCATCTGTTGCCATGGTGACTTGGTGGGGAAAGTCATCTGGGGAAAGCGCTGCTGTATTTTTAGCTTTGGGTAATGAAATGGAACAGCTGGAGGGGAAGGTGGGGGCAGCCAGGGGCCGTGGGACCCTGGAGCGGGGTTTGGAAGCAGAGTGGGGTTTGGGGAGGCTGCTCAGGATGGGCAGCACCTGCAGGTGCCTGGGAATGACCCCTGGGAAGGGAAGGGGATGAGAAGGGGATGCTCCATGGCGAGATGAAGAGGAGGCACTGCCCGAGGTCACAGTGCTCCTGTACAGCGTGTTCAGCCTATAAATAGCTCCCATCCACCTCTGCACTGTGGTATTTATAGAGTGGGGAGGGGAAATGGCTCCGCTCGGTGCTGGGAGTGGATTTGGGAAGGATGTGCCAGGCTTGGTCCCAAGTTCAGGTCTCTGAGAGGAACAGAAAGCCCCAGGTGTGTGTGTGTGGGGGGGTTCTGCTGTGCTCAGGGCTTGCAGGCTGAGTGCTGTTACTGCAGCTCCTGGGGCGGCTGTGCCTGGAGAGGGCCCTTCCTGGGGCTGGGGCTGGGTGTTCCACAGCAGAGCCCCGGACAGGTGTCCTTTATCCCTGATTTATCCCTGATTTATCCCTGCCACCCATCTCTGCCACCTGCATAGTCTCACTCCCGGGTAAACTTTTCCAGACTCACGTTTGACTCCCTAAAATCCTCTCCCAGCTCCCTGTGATGGATCTTGTTCTTCTGCCTTCAGGAGTTTGTTTTCCCATTAACCTGATTTGGGTGTAATATTTACTGCACTGAGCTCTCAGGACATGAAAGGAGCTTTCCCTGCAGCTGGCAGAGCCTGGTGGGATTCATTCCTGCCCTAAAGGCTCCTGGAATTTTGAGCCAATGCTCTGAGCAACCTCCCCACCTTTCCCTCCCAGCTGCCCAGGCTGTCAGGCAGACAAGGGAACTTCAGGAAGTGACAGCTGCTGCAAACCTGAGCCCAGAGGGTGGGGATTGGAGATGTGGCCCGAGATTCCTTGGAATGAACGGAGCCCTTCCCTCTCTGCCCTGCTGGGCTCTGGGGCTGGGTTAGAACTGATCCCATTTCCCCGAGATAACCACAGCTGGGGGGGTCAGCAGCAGTGCTGGGAGGGAATTCCCCAGTCAGGGAATTACCCAGGCAGGAAGCTGCCCATGGGAATGGGAATGGGAAGGGGCTGAACCTGGGTGAGGTGGTTTAGGAGCAGGGTTTTGAATGATAAAGCTTTAAATAAAGCCCAGCAAAGACCACCAGAACCATTCCTTGGTGGGCTCTGGTACTCCTGCCTTTGTCCCAGGAGCATCCAAAGGTTCCCTTCAGCCCCTCTGCAGGGTCTGGTGGCCCCTGACCCCTGGGGACGGGAGGGAGGTAATGCTGGCAGCCCATGGAGAACTGGGAATATTTTCCTCTCTGAGTTTTCAAGCCTGAACTACTCCGGGCAGGCCGAACATTTTCCATCCTCCAATTCCTGATAGAGAATGGAGAAGTTTTTAATGAGTTTGGGTTTCTTTTCCCAAAAAACCCTGCTGAGTTTTGTCTCCCACTTCTCCAGTGCAATGCCTTCACAGGAAGGTGAAACTCCTCTGGGAGGTGCAGTGAGCCCTGGGGTGTTCCCTAAATCCCCCGTCCCAGAAGGGAAGCGATGGAGCATCCCCTGATTCCCTCTCCGAGCACAGGGCTTCACCAAAACTGAGGAACTGGCACCTTTTTCCCTCCTCACCTCCAACCTTTCAAGTGCAACAGGCTCCCAGCTGCTGGAAGGTTGAAATTTGTCTGGCAGTAGCAACAGGCAGGGCTGGGGAGTTTGGGGCTGGGAGGTGAGAAGTCTGTGAGCAGAGATGTTGAGGTGGTGGATTCCAGAATCCTGGAATATCCTGAACTGGAAAAGACCCCGAGACTCCCTGGCCCTGCACAGACCCCCCCAAACACCCCCACCCTGGGCATCCCTGGCAGCGCTGTCCAAACAGCCTCAGGGCCATGCCCATTCCCTGGGGTGCCCAGCACCCTCTGGGGGAAGAACCTTTCCCTGATCTCCAGCCTGACCCTCCCTGGCACAGCTCCAGCCATTCCCTGGGTCCTGTCCCTGTCCCAGGGAGCAGAGATCAGAGCTGCGCCCCTTGGTGTCTCCCCTCACAGGAGGGAAGAGGGGCTGCTATGGGCTGGAGCAGTTAAAAGTTAAAAAACAAACCAAAGTCAGATGTCAGGAGCTGAGCCAGGCTGAGGACGATTGATGGAAGTGATTCCTTATGTTCCATCAGTATTTTTATTGATCTGAGGCTGTTTAGAGCTGTAAAAATGTTATAAATTAGAGAAGTGCTGTGAGAAGGAGCAAGGGATGGAAATCACCCAGGGTGAGGGAAGAAACAGCCTCAAGTTGTGCCAGCAGAGGCTCAGGTTGGATATTGGGAGTTATTTCTTCACTGAAAGGGTGGCACAGGGTGGAGTCCCCATCCCTGAGGGGGTTTAACAGCCCTGTGGATGTGGCACTCAGGGACATGGGGCAGTGGTGGCCTTGGCAGTGCTGGGGGAGTGCTTGGACTCCATCTTAGGGGGCTTTTCCAGCCTTCCCGATGGTTCTGTTCCCCCGATCCCAGGATATCCACGTGCACAGGAGCTGTGGGGCTGCACAGAGGGACACGGGTGGGATTTACCAAACCCTGATCCCCCTGCCCGGGGTGACCAAACACTCCCAGCCCACACTGGGAAAGGCAACGGGTGCCGCTGCTGTGCTCAGCATCCGCGGGGTCCTCCCCCATAACAGCTGCTCCCTTCTCCCTTCCCTTCACAGAGATCCGGGAGGCTTTCCGAGTGCTGGACCGGGATGGGAATGGCTTCATCTCCAAGCAGGAGCTGGGCATGGCCATGCGCTCCCTGGGCTACATGCCCAGTGAGGTGGAGCTGGCCATCATCATGCAGCGCCTGGACATGGACGGTGAGTGCTCCCTCCGGGGGATCCACCGGGGCTTTCCCAGCCCATGGATCCCGAGCAAACAATTCCTGCTCGCCAGGGGGAGGGTGGAGAGGGAGCCGGGGAGCTTCGCTTTCCCCGCACAAAGGGAAAGGGCGAGGTGAGAGGTGAGCATGCTGTGGGTGATCCCGGGAATCGGGTGATCCGTGGGAGGGGGATGGAGCATCCCCGGTGGGATGGAGCTGGGTGAAGACAGAGCAGCTCTGCAAAGTCCACAGATCCCAAAATCCCACTCTGGGCATCCCTGAGAGCTCTAGCAGCCTCGGGACCGTGCCCATTCCCTGGGGAGCCTGGGCAGTGCCCAACACCCTCTGGGGGAAGAACCTTTCCCTGATCTCCAGCCTGACCCTCCCTGGCACAGCTCCAGCCATTCCCTGGGTCCTGTCCCTGTCACAGGGAGCAGGGATCGGAGCTGCCCCTCGGGAGGAACTGCAGACCCCAAGGAACCTCCCCACACACGAGTGGAGACTGTCCCAGGCTGGAGGGGAACATTCCAGAGGTAAAAAGCAAACCAAAGTCAGGTGTCAGAAGCTGAGCCAGGCTGAGGGTGATGGAAGCAATTCCTTTGATACCACTGCCATCCTGACTGGAATTTCCTGAGCTGGAAGGGACCCCCAGGGATCATCCAGTCCAGCTCCTGGCCCTGCATGGACACCACGACAACCCCACCCTGCACAGATAATCCTTGCCGGGCTCTTTGAGCCTTTCCCTCGGCATTCCTGGGCAGCCTCTGCCCGGTGACACTTTCCGGGACAGGACCAGAACTCCCACCCAGGAATTCTGTCCCAGTCCCTGGCTGCTCCCTGCAGGCTGTTGCTGCTGTGCCGGGAGCTGTTCTGATGAGGTGCCGATGGCTCCGCCGTTGGAGGAGAAGTTTTGCGGGGTGGAATCATTCCGAGCCAAGTCCCGCTGGGAGCGCTCATCAGCCAATTACTGAGGGAATAAAAACAGCAGAACCCCCGTCAGGGGAAATGCAGGATCGGGATGCTGGAGCCAGGAGGAATTTCAGCGGCTCCGAGCTGAGCACAACGAGCAGTTCATTCCCTTAAAATGTCCTTGGCAGGGCAGGAGGGGAGCTGAGGCTGCGGCAGGGACGAAACGCTGAAATCCTGCCAGAGCAGGCTCCGGGGGCTGGGGGGACCCTTGGAGAGCCAGGGAGACGCCAGAATCCTTGGGGACGCTGCAGAGCAGAGCCCGGGGAGAGGGAGCAGTGGAACTCCCGCCCCTCTGGGCATTGCCGGTGTCCCTGGGAGAGGCAGGGACTTTGTCACCAAGGCAGGGCTGGCAGCCGGCAGAGGAAGGGCTGGGAAACCTGGCAGGGAGAGGAGATGTGTGGTGGGAATGACCTCATTCCGTAAAGAAAAGGGGGAAAAAAAGAATCCATCACTTTTAAAAGCGTTTTGTCCAAAAGTTACCGTGTGCCCCTTGCCCTGCTGTGCTGGCCTTTCTTGGCAGAGAGGGACTTGGGCTCAGGTTTGGCAAAGCCAGGCTTAGTGTGGTGCCAGCTCGTGGCGTCTTTTCCCGAAAATCTGAGCTTTTTTGGAAAAAGAGTGCTGGGGACTTGGCCCCCAGCTGGGATTCGTCTCCAGTCCTTCCCTGACTCTGCCAGAGTCCGGCTCCCTCTCTGCTCACAGCAGCTGCGAGGGACCTGCCCTGGGGAGCCGAGTCACACCTGCAGGGATGGGCTGCACATCAACTGGTGAATTCCTGCTGAATTCCTCCTTTCCAGGGAGCTCCGAGTGCTTCCTGCAGGGATGGGAGCTGATCCTCCAGCTCCACAGCCCCGCCAGCTCCAAACTGGCTGTACTGGTGCAGTGCTGGAGCAGGGGTTTGGGGGCTGTGCCATGGGAGGGTCAAATGGGCCATGGATTTAAAAAAGTCAGGGAATGGGAAATTCCTGAGGCACTCAGCAAAGAGGGGAATGTTCCGTGGAGGATTTACTTTGCCTGCAAATTGAATTAGTACAGCTTGAATTAATGTTATTATGGCTATTTTTTCTCCGATGGATTCTTCACCTTTTCCTGGGATTTAACTCGAAATACGGAGTGAGAACCAGTAGCAGCCTCCTCCTTCCTCTCCAATCCTCTGGGAATGAGCATCTTTCAGGAGCGGGGCAGGAATGCTGGTTGTGGCCAGTGCTCCCAGGAACAGCCTGACCCCCTTCCACCCATTCCTGAGGAGGGCTACTGAGCTTTCCCAGGTTTTTGCTCGGCATTCGGTGGGTTGGAAGCTCGGAGGGATGAAAGGTCACACTGCAGGAGGAGTCTGCAGCGGCCAGGAGAGCTGGGGGGAGGTGAAACGCTCCGCACAGCTCTGGCACGTGCTGTGAGTTATGAGGTGATGGCAGGTGGAGCAGCCAGACATCCATCCCCTCCTTCCCAAAAAATGCCTGCCAGGGCCTGCAGATGAGGGAAGAAAGTTGGCAGGGTTTGGGATTCAGAGTGAGCCAGCCCGAGCAGCCCCAACATCCCAATTCCATCAGCAAATTCCAGCGTGGCAGAGGGGCTGCTGCACCGAGGGTCGGCACAAGGCAGCAGCTGCAGCTGGGCTGGGGTGGAGTTCCTGATTCCGGTGGGGATGGGGATGGGGGGAGCAGCAGTGCCAGGATGGACTGGGAATGCCAGAGGAGCAGCCTGTGCTGGGGCTGGGCACAAAGTGACCTCACAGGAGCGTTTCACACCTGGTGCCACCTCCTGCCAGTGAGCCTGAGAGTGGCACAGGGGATGGGAAAGGGAATGGCACAGGGATTGAAACTGGGAATGGGACAGGGAGTGACACTGGGGATGGCACAGGGAATTACACAGAGTGGCACAGGGGATGGGAAAGGGAATGGGACAGGGAATGGCACAGGGGATGGCACAGAGTGGCACAGAGATGGCACAGAGTAGCACAGGGAGTGGCACAGGGATGGCACAGAGTAGCACAGAATGGCACAGAGTGACACAGAGGGTGGCACAGGGATGGCACAGGAGGGAAGGGCTGTTCCATAATCCATCACCTTTGGGGTCAGGGGGAGAACGCTGCCGGCACCTGAGCGAAAGCGGCCTTGGCACCGCTGGCATTGGGACCAGGAGCCCTTCACAGGTGCCACCTCTGGTGCCACCAGGGCTGCTGAGGGGACAGGCCGGCTCCTCCCCCCACAAGGACATGCCAGCAGAGGGACAGGCCACCAGCCTGGCACTGCCGGGGCACCCAGGGAGTGGCTCTGGCCTCATCCCCCTCTGCATTCCCTGATTTCCTGAGAATATCTCATTCTCCTCCCCGGAGGCAGGACAGCAGCAGGGCTGGGAATCCTCTGCATCCCTCCAAATCCCTTCTCCAGCTGCTCTTCCAGAGCTTTGCTGGGAGCTGGGATGGCGCTCCCGGGCTGGGGTGGGGTTGTTGGGGTGTCTGTGCAGGGTTGGATTCCCTGATCCCCGTAGGTCCCTCCCAACCCCAGGAATTCCATGATTCCTGGAATCTGCCAGATGTGGGTCCCTCAGGTGAGGAAATGCAGCTGCCACAGGGAAAGCTGGATAGTTGGCATAAACCCCCTCAATTAGAGAGAAAAACGGGAGCCTCCTTGGAATGGTTCAAGGTGTCCCGAGAAATCCTAACAAATCCTCAGAACCCGCCTTTTGTGAACTCCAGGAGACGCTGTGGCACTGCTGGGACGGGAAGTGCCAGAAAAGGACAGAAGGAAAAGGGATTTGCTGGGCAGAAATGTTTCCCTTTAGAAAGGGAAGTGACGGCTGGGGGTTCTGAGATTCCTGTTATCCCAAAGCTTTGTTTGCATCCTGCTGGAAGTGTGGGACTGCTCCCACAGGGGTTCTTGGTGGACCTGGGCACTTCCCATTGTAGGGAGCCAATATTTTGTTCTGGAAATACTTCCAGAGGTCAAATCTGACCTTTATCCCATGGATTTCCTTAATTTTTTAGTCAGAATTCTGCATTTCACAGACACAAACTGTGAGAGGGGCCCTGGCAGTCTGGGAAATGACCTGGAATATTCTGCCAGCACAGGGAAAGGGAAATATTTTATACATTTCTGTGCTGGAAAAAGGAATTATTTGTAAATTCTTCCAACTGGCAGCAATGCTGATAAAAATGGGAATTGGCACATGGAATGTGGGGGCTTGTCTGGGATCCCTCCTCTTTAAGCAGCATTTGCCATAAAAGAGATGAATGTGTGACTCAAGTGTCACAAATGGTTTCACTGGGATTTTTATCTGAGGAATAAAACGAGCACTTGGTGCGGTAATTAGAGGAGCAGCTGGAAAAATAACCCCAGGCTGCCACAACAGGGGAAAAAGCCACCCCTGGATGTCAAATTATTTACTGGAATGAGAGTAGGGAGTATTTTGATGAAGCTGAGTTGGTTGGGAGCTGAGCTCAGCTGGGCCCTGTCTGGTGCCTGTGGGACATTCTGGGATGTGTCACCTGGAGCATCCTTGGGAGCAATGGAAAACAGGGGGAATCTCAGTCTGGAGTTCTGGAAGAGTAATGGAATCACTGAGGTTGGGAAAGATCTCTGAGATCATCAGGTCCAACCACCCCCAGCACTGCCAAGGCCACCACTGTCCCCGACTGCCACATCCACAGGGCTGTTAAACCCATCCAGGGTAGGGACTCACTCCTGCCCTGGGCAGTTCCAATGCCTGACCAGCCTTTCCATGGAAAAATATTCCCAAAATCCAACCTAAACCTCCCCTGGCACAGCCTGAGGCCATTCTGGGGCTGTGGTTTGGTGCTACTCAGTCCAAGGTTGATAATCTTGGAGGTCTTTTCCAACCTCAGTGATTCCACAACTCTTCCAGGACTTCCACCTGAGATTCCTGGTTTTCACTGGTCACAAGGATGCTCCAGGTGACACATCCCAGAATGTTCCAGCTTCTCTTTGGAAAAAGAAGAGGTGACAGTGCCATGGCTGTGGGGTGTCCCAGGTCACCGGGTCCCTCCAGGTGACCCCTCCAGGCCGCTGTCCCACTGCCCAGGATGTCCCCAGGGACATTGCTTTGGTTTCCTGGTGAGGAAAGCGACACCAGGGCTGGGGACAGGGATGGCAGGATGTGGGCTGGGACATCTGGAGACTGCAAATCTCTCCTTGAAAAAGGAAATATTCAGCTCTCCCCTGGTGCTGGCAGAAGGCAAATTCCTTAGGCATGGGCAAATCCCAGGATCACAGGATCATTAGGGCTGGACAAATCCCAGGATCATTAAGGCTGGAAAAGACCTCCAGGATCATCCTGTCCAACCTTTGATCAATAAAATGTTTGCTTCTGCCCACAAGCTTAGCTTGAGCTGCTCTGTGTGGGACAATGGTGACATTCCCAAGCTGGAAATGTTTCCTCTCCTTTTCTCTCTCCCACTTTTCTTCTTTGGGTTTTCCCGAGTTTTTTTGCTGCCATGGATGTTTCCTTGGGTTTCAACCTGAAAAGAGCTGAATAAAATATTTCATTTTATATCTCAATATAAAAATGTGTTTCAGTATAAAACAGCTCAGGCTGCTGCAGGGGGACCAGGAACCATTTATGGGTTAAAGTCAGAGTTTGTAGGAGCCAGAGAATCCCAGAATCCTGGGTCTGGGTTGGAAAGAATCTTAAAAATCATCTCACTCCACCCCTGCCATGGCAGGGACCTTCCACTATCCCAGGTCGCTCCGAACCCCATCCAACCCAGCCTTGGGCACCTCCAGGGATGGGGCAGATGGATTGGGATGGATTTTGGGTTTGTTCTTGGTGTTTAAAGCGATTTTGCAGCATGAGAAATGACCCAGCCACATTCCAGCCTGGCTGTCCTGTAAAATGTGCTGCTGAGATGGGAATCTTGGGCAGCGGGGTGGATTTGATGAGACTGGTGTGGATTGATGGGAGCTGCTCTCCCCATGTCTGCTCTCATTTGGACAATGAGGATTAGCACATTTCATCCCCTTCTGTGTTCTCACTGCCAACATGAGCAGTAATTACAGCTGCTGCTGCAGCCTGTCAGCTCTGCAGCTCGGGAGCAGCGAGAGGTTCATCAAATTACATCAAATTATATCAAATTCTACCAAATGACATCCAGTGCTGCTTTTGCTGGAGCACTGGGCTGGCTGAGTGTGGCACAAAAGGGAGCCCTGGACTGCAGCTCCCCCTCTGCAGCCTGTCCGTGCTCCAGGCTGGGATGCACCTTGTGCCCTGCGCTTTGTGTGCAGCCTTGCTGGATTTCATTGCTTCCCAAAACGCCGGGATCATTTCGGCTTCCCAGGAGTTGTGTGCCACAGGGAGCCCCCAGAGCCCTGCTCCGACGAGCTGTCTGTGTCTCAAAGGTGTCTGAGCTGCAGCCGGAGCCCTCTGCCCATCCCAGGCCAGGGAGCAGCGCTGGGGAGCCCGGGGAGCTGCTCCGGGAAAAAGGGAGCAGAGTCCTGCACACTCCTGCCCAAGGGCTTCGGGTGCCCGGGGAGGGGATGTCGGGCAGGGCTGGGAGTGCTGGGAACCTGGGATGGCCGTGCTGGTGGCACATCCCCCTCAGCAGCCTCTGCAGGGCCCTTCCCTGAGCATGGCTGGTGGCAGGACTGCTCCCTGGGCACGGCTGGTGGCAGGGCCCTTCCCTGGGCATGGCTGGTGGCAGGGCTGCTCCCTGGGCACAGCTGGTGCCAGGGCTGCTCCCTGGGCACGGCTGGTGGCAGGGCTGCTCCCTGGGCACACCGCAGCTCCCCGGGGCCGCTGAGGAGCCAGCAGCTCTCTGCTGGGGGTTCCTTTCTCACCACAGTCCCTGTTCTCCCTGGACTTTTCCTCCTTGTTCGAGAGCTTGTGCTGGAGCAGGAATATGTCCCAGCAGATTCCCTGCCCTCCCCAGTCCCCGTCTCCTGGTCAGACACTGGGCGTTTGTGGATTTCTCTTTGATGGGAAGCAAATCAGCGCTCTGGAGCTGCTCCCTCCCTGCAGGACAAGCCAGGGTGTGCCCGAGTGAGGAATTCTGCAGCTCCTCTGCTCAAATCCCCCCTGCTCCACCCTTCTGGGCTCTGCTCGAGCCTCCCAGACCCCACGGCCATCCCCTCCTCCCGGGATGTGTCTGTAAAATCCATGGAGCGCTCCTGTGCGGTTGTCATGGAACCAGAGCAGCCCGATCCACACAGCTGCTCCTAAAGCTCCAGGAATGGAGGGACTGAAGGGACAGAGAGAGATGTCTGATCCTTTCCCCAGACCCAGTAAGGCTTTTCATGGAATCATGAATTGGTTTGGGTCGGAAGGGATCTTAAAGTTCCTCTTATTCTATGGCAGGGACACCTCCCACTGTCCCAGGCTGCTCCCAGCCCCAATGTCCAGCCTGGCCTTGGGCACTGCCAGGGATCCAGGGGCAGCCACAGCTGCTCTGCGAATTCCAGCCCAGCCCCTCCCCACCCTGCCAGGGAACAATTCCTTCCCAATATCCCACCCAGCCCTGCCCTCTGGCAGTAAGAAGCCATTCCCCGTGTCCTGTCCCTCCATCCCTTGTCCCCAGTCCCTCTCCAGCTCTCCTGGAGCCCCTTTAGGCCCTGCAAGGGGCTCTGAGCTCTCCCTGGAGCCTTTTCCTCTCCAGGTGAGCACCCCCGGCCCTCCCAGGCTGGCTCCAGCCCTCTGTGGTCTCCTCTGGATTCATCCTCCAGATCCACGTCCTCCC
>VXAC01008536.1:101019-114004 GCA_013399225.1 Rhipidura dahli
GGGGGGCAGTTGTTTCTCTCCTCCCAGAAGTCACTGGAGCTGTCTATAATTAAAACTGTTTTCCAAGGCCAGAGTTTCAGGCCACACTTTCCCCGTTCCCGCTGCAGGTCTGGATTGAAGCTGTAATTAGGGAGAAATTCTGTGCCTCGTGCTGGGCAAAGAGTCAGGCTGGGGAGGGGCTCTGACCTCCCCGTCTTTCAAACCGAAAGCCTTGTCCGGGAAATGTCCCGTGGCCGGAGCTGTTCCTGCTCATCCTGTGCCTCATCCCCGGGCACATCCGAGCCCTGCTCGGGTGCGCCGGGCACGGCAATGACACCGCCCGGGCCAGCCGGGCACTGCAGGGAGCTGCCGGGGAATAAAAATAAACAGGAGTTGTGTGCTCCGGGCCCCGAGCTGCAAAGCCAGCTCATTAACTTTAAATATCTCACCTCGCTGCTCGCTGGAGGTCACACTCCGGCAGCGGGAGCGCGAATGCTGAGCAGGCTGTGCTCCGCACATCCTCACCCGGCTGCAGCCCCGGCGCCGCGGCAGGGAACCTGATTATCCTGAGCACGGCCGGGAAAGAGGCTCCTTTGGGGAGCAATCAGGGCACTTATCCAGCCAGTCTGATGCACATGGCTCGGGAAACCCGGCCTGAGTCCGTTCTGCCCGCGGCTGGAGG
This sequence comes from Rhipidura dahli, assembly GCA_013399225.1. Taxonomy (NCBI): domain Eukaryota; kingdom Metazoa; phylum Chordata; class Aves; order Passeriformes; family Rhipiduridae; genus Rhipidura; species Rhipidura dahli. Next base: position 101,681 of record VXAC01008536.1, read on the forward strand.
TGATGCCATCCAGGAACGGTTCCCTCCTCTCATTTCCCTTTCCCTCCTCTCATTTCCCTTTCCCTCATTTCCCTTTCCCCTCTCATTTTCCTTTCCCTCATTTCCCTTTCCGCTCTCATTTCCCTTTCCCCCTCTCATTCCCAGCCATGTTTTCTCCCTCCACTTCCCCTCTCCAGCTCTGCCTCTCTCCAGCCCAGTGAATGTTTAATTCCTCCATCCAAGGACAGGAGCCCTTGAAGAGACAGGGGTGCCCTGAGGGCTGGGGCTATCCCATGGGAACGGGGGCGGGATGGGGTCAGCCCCTGCTCCTCCGAGCATTCCCTCGTTCCTTCAAAGCCCGGGAGCTCGGCAGGAGCTTCCAGGAGCCCGGCATGGGCTGCTACTACCCGGGATGAGGGGATTCGGAGTCCTGCTCTCCCTGCCTGGCATTTCCAGCCTGGGCAGACTCCTGAGGGTGGATCCTGTGGGATCAGGACAGGGGGAAGGTGGGATGGGGCTCAGGGGTGGTTTGGGTGGGCTAGGGGTGTTCGGGGCTGGTGGCTGCACAGCTCTGGCTTTGTTTCCTGCTGCACACCCTCCAGCAGATCCAACTTTCCCTTCTCCCTGCAGTGAAAGGCTGAGGGAAGGTGAATTCCTTTGTCTGGAAGCTCAGGGAGAGGGTGGGAATTTCTGTGCTCAGCTCCTACAGACCAGTGCAGAACCAGCAAGAGCAGCCAATGGCACCTGGAACCTCTCAGTCCTGGGGATGTGGGATCAGAACCTGGATGAGGATTGGTGTTGAAGGAAAGCAGCTGAGGAGAGTAAATCCCCTTTCCAAAGGGCTGGGGGCTCGTTCATCTCCCCTGAAATGGTGTCCAACCCCAAGTCTGCTCCCTGTGCGTACTGCTGCTTCTCCAGTCCCCTCCACAGGTTAAGCCATTCATAATTCTCTTTTTTCTATGTCCCCTCTCCTCTCCACAACTCCCTGACAGGAGGGGGCAGCCGGGGGTGTCAGGCTCTGCTCCCAGGGAACAGGGACAGGAGGAGAGGGAACGGCCTCAGGCTGGGCCAGGGGAGGCTCAGGTTGGACAGCAGCAGGAATTTCCCCATGGAAAGGGTGCTCGGGCATCCCTGGAAGTGTTCAAAAGCCCTGTGGATGTGGCACTTGGGGACAGGGGTCAGTGGTGTCCCTGGCAGTGCTGGGGAAGGCTGGACTCTGATGATCCTGGAGGTCAGGTCCCACCTCAGGGATCTTGGGATTCTGTGGTCCCACTGCTTTATTTAGGAGGCCCAAGGGATGCTTGGCAGAGATGCAGACAGCCCTTCCTTGGGTCATTGAGGTCCAAAGCCAATCTCCCTGGGCTGCCGGGTCTGGAAGAGCTGGAAAAGCCCTTGGATTCCCAGCTCCACGCTGCTCTTCACTGCAGCTCCATCATCTTTGGAATCACTTGGAATCAAAGAACAGTTTGGGGTGGAAGGGACCTTAAAGAGGATCCACTTCCAGCCCCTCCCATCCCCACACCTGGGATAAGGGGCCAGCAGGATCTCAGGATTCCCTGCTGCAGCTCTGTGGAGCTCTGGGAGCAGCCAGCAAATGTTAAAGCTGGGGTTCCTCTAGCTGGGGTTACCCCCAGGGTCTCTCTGTACCCCACAAACGGGCAGTGAGGGAGAGTTTTGGCAGCTCCTTGGTGGCCACATGGGGTCTGTGGGCCCTGGGAAGGCTCCCAGAGAACCCACTGGTGTTCCTTGGAGCTTTCAGCATCCTCTTCCCATGGTGGGACAACGAGCCAGGCTCCCAGCACCGCCATTCCTATTTACTGTCACAGCTCCCTGGTTCCTGCCAGGACTGAGACTCCAGCAGGGAGCAGACCTGTGGGTACCTGGAAGCTCTTCCCAGCCAACTGAGGGCCTGGGGAGGATGAGCTGCTCTGAGTCACCGTTTGAGTCATGAGGCTCAGGCCCAGCACGGGTGCCCCCAGGCACTGGGTGACATTAATGCCGGGATTAACACGGAGCTGAGGGGAGGGAAGTGTGAGGGCACCGCTGGGTGGAGACCAAGCAGTGCTTTGGGTGGGTTTAAACCAGAGTTTAAGCTCAGCTCTGGGCTTGGCTCAGATCACCCACACAGGCATCACCCATCCCCTGGCTGATGAGAGGAATTCCCAGAAGGGGTGGAATTCTGCCCGGAACTCCTCTGTCCTCACCCCCTTCACCACCGGCCAGCCTGTCCTGGCCCAGCAGCCCCCCACCACCATTCCCAAGGCTTCCCTGTCCCAGCAGCCCCCCACCACCATTCCCAAGGCTTCCCTGGCCCAGCAGACCCCTCACCACCGTGTCCCTGAGTTTCCCTGCCCTCCCAGTTTGTAAATAAGCTCTGGGAATGTGTGAATGCTTTGGAACCATGGAATCATTAAGCTGGAAAAGAGCTCTGGAATCCTCAGGTGTAGCTATGAACCCATCTCTGCCTGGGCCCCCGGAACCCTTCCCCTTCCTCAGTCGGGGCCTCAGCCCAGCTGGGGTTTTTAAATTTGCATTTGTGCCTGAGGGCAGGGAGAGGAGGGAGCCGGGGTAGGAGCACATCCCGCTCCATCCCAGCTGGAGCTGTTCCCGCCTGTGCCCCTCCACGGGATGAGTTGTGCTCAGTCCTCAGAGGGAGCTCGGAGGCAGCAGAAGGGAGGATGAGAACAGCACCCATCTCACACACAGGGATGGGGAAGGATGGGGTCCTGTGAGCCCTGCTGGGATCAGGGATTGTGGGATGGCTCCCGGAGAGGAGTGAGGAAGGTGAGGGAGAACAGATGGCACACAAGCTCCAGCCCAGCCTGTTTCTCCTTTCTCCCCATCCTTAAACCAACCCTGAGTCCATTTGTGGGACCCTGGGGAGAGCAGCATGTCTGCAGGCACAGGGATGGGGGCTGGGTTTAATTCCAGGGCTGGATCCCAAGCAGATGCTCAGCGAGTGCATCCCAGGGCAGCTCCCGGCGGCTCCTGCCTGTGCCAACCCCAAACTTCCCGCTGTGCTCTCAGGATGGGATGTGGATCCTGGCCCTCGGTGATGCTCAGCAGCCCCCTGCAATTTGTGGTGTTGGTTTTTATGGCATTTCTCTCGTGGCTGTCAAAAGGGATTTTCAGACTAAGCCATGATCTCTGTCTGTCGATGAAATGCTGCTGCAGTCTCCTGAGGTGCTGATGACAGGGAAGCTTTGTTTTCTGCAGCTCCAAATGAACGTTAAAGGGATATTTCTACCAGCCAAAAGCAGGGTTCAGTTGCCTCGTTGGTTAGGAGTTTTAATTGGAAAAGCAGGCAATAAGGGGATAATACATTTTTTTTAATGGCATCTTTCTTCAGAGGTTGTGGAAAAAGCTCTCATTAAGCCGATAATTAAAGCCTGGGAAGTTGGCGATGATCCCTGGCACGGGGAAGTCACGAGAAAGGGACTGCCCGAAGTCTGTCCAGAGTCAGACAGGGCCAGTCCTGGCAGCCCTTTCCTGGAATCACGTGTAGGAACGAGTCCCGCCTGTCCTCTGAGGCTGGAGTGACACTGGAGGGAACCCGACCTGGAAACCTCCGTGCTCGGGGTCACACAGGCACAGGCCAAATGTATGCGGGGGCAGGTAGCAGCACCTCTTTAAAATGCAAATTGTTTTCTTGCTAAACTGGCTAATTTAAAGAAATTACCATCCCAAAGCGTCCCGATTTGCATCCCAGCGCATGGATTCGAGCGCTGGGCCGGGCTGTAAATCACCCGGAGCCGCTGTCACCTTGCGGTGCCTTCCCGAGCATCCAACCCCGGGACTGACCCGGCCCCGCTGGATGCTTCCCGAGGGACAGCGGAGGGAACGCGTTTTCCACAGCCCAGAAATGTATCAGCGAATGGCTCCCCGAGCGATGGGGTGCCCACCCCGCTCCTCACTAAGCTCCCCCAGAAATGCGCTGGGTCCTGCAGAGCCCCGGAGCCAGGAGCGGCTTTGGCCGCGGGACGGGGTCTGGGCGCGTTTTTACCGGATCAGAGACACCGCGGATCCCTGCTGGGTTCCCTTTCAGAGCCTCACCTCAGGCCAGTCCCTCCCAGAAATCCCAGATCTCCTGGAGGTCCCAGTTCCACCCAGGGAGTGCTTGGGCTGTACTGATTCTGCGCCCATTCTGTGCTCGGGCTGGGCTGATTCTGTGCTCGGACCGCGCTGATTTTCACTCGGCGGCGTTGGCGCGGCCAGGAGGACACGGAGATGGCAGCGATCCGCCGGGACAGAGCACAGGGGCCGGGACGGAGCACAGGGGCCGGGACAGAGCACAGGGGCCGGAACGGAGCACAGGGACCGGGACGGAGCACAGGGGCCGGGACGGAGCACAGGGGCCGGGACAGAGCACAGGGGCCGGAGCACAGCGGGTGGGACAGAGCACAGGGGCTGGGACAGAGCACAGGGGCCGGAGCACAGCGGGTGGGAGAAGGAGGACAGATGGCAGCGCTGGCACACGCAGCTGCTGCGGGCACCGCTGGCATTTTAATCGCGGCCCTGCCATTTCTCTGCTGTGCTCTTATGGTCTGAGGCACTCCTCACACCCGGGCATTTAGCAGCAGCAGCTCCGGGAGGGGTGGGTGCGGTCACTTGCAGCTGAATCGGGGTAAAACGCAACCCCAAATCCTGCAGGCGCTGATTCCGATGCCAGGCTCGAAGCAGGGCTGAGTTATCCACCCCTATCAGTTTAGTAACGTGGAGGAGGAGATGGCCATGGCCTGATAAATGAAGGAGATTTTCCAGAAGATTAGGTTAAGCATTCTCAGGAGAGCTGGGCGTTGAACTGCTCAGATGGACAGGGATTTTTAAGCTCCTTCAGCAGGCATGAAAATCCCTTTTTGTGTCGAGGGAAAAGTGACATTGGATACAAAACTCACTCCACGAGCCCCGTGCCTCGTTCAGAGCAGGAGCCACACTCAGCACTACGCCAGCCCAGCTGGAGGTGGCAGAGGTGTCGCCTGTGCCTGCTGTGCGTGCTCTGCATGCCGGGCACACTGACGGCCGCTGCTGGGAAGCTGCAATGAAAGGTCTGCAATGTGCAATCCCTGGCCCTGCTCTGCCTGCACTGATGCCTTGAGAGGCCACCTAAAAACAGAGCCCAGCCAGGAGTAAAGGGAATAAAGGTGGGGATTTATTGGAAAGGCCTCCAAAGGTACCCCTGGGGAGCCAGAGGTGCTGCCCAGATGGGCCCCGAGATGGACCCTGAGAGGCCACGAGTTCTTCCCACTTTTATAGGCTTGGTTCATTTGCATCTCAGGGTTCATTCTCCAATTAAAGCTTCAGTTAATGATGGAATTCCCCTCAGTTTGCCCCCCTCTCAGAGGCTCTTTGGTTTATACATTTTGGGCCCAGGAGGGGCTGGGTGTCCTTGGAGAGCAGCCCTGGAGAGGCTTTGCTGTGTGTGCCCAGCACAGAGAGCAGCACTGAACAGGGAACAGGCAACTCCAGAGTGACACACTGGGCACTGCAGGGTTTGGAAAATATAAAAGTTAAACCCGAGGCATCAGCAGGATGTGCAATAATTCTGGCCCTGCTCTGCCTGCACTCCCTTCCTCCAGAGGCCGGGGCTGGCCCTGTAGAACTTGTGCAGAGACCGCAGGGAGAGCCCTGGTCCTGCTGCTGGCTCCTGTCCCCCACCAGAATGGCTTTTTCGGAAGCGCCTCTGGACTCTCTGGGCCTGAGGAATGAGCTGTTCCTCTCAGCTGGTTGTGTCCTTGGGGACAGGGGGGACACAGCAGGGGCTGTTCCTGGCACAGCAGAGGGTTTGGGTCAGGGTTTGGGTTCATGGGCACCGGGCAGTTGCTGGGGGGGTGCCCCAGAGCGTGGGGGGTCCCTGATCTGCAGTAGGCCCAGAGGGGCACATTGGGCTCTCAGGGATTAATTATTAACTGATAATAATGCGGGTGGGGATGCCCTGGCACAGGGTGCCCAGAGCAGCTGTGGCTGCCCCTGGATCCCTGGCAGTGCCCAAGGCCAGGCTGGACATTGGGGCTGGAGCAGCCTGTGGGATGGTGGGAGGTGTCCCTGTTCACATCAGGGGGTTGCACTACATGGCCCCTAACAGTCCCTTCCAACCCAACCTTCTCTCTGATCTTTGAGTCTCTGATGTTTTCCTCTCCTTGCAGGGGATGGCCAGGTGGATTTCGATGAATTTATGACCATTCTGGGACCTAAGTTGGTGTCGTCGGAGGGCAGGGACGGCTTCCTGGGGAACACAATAGACAGCATATTCTGGCAGGTGAGTGAGCATTGCTTCAATTGCAGCTTCAGCCAGCTCTCAGCAGCTTCCAGAGGGCATTTGCTGAGGAGCACAGGATGTTTTACCAAGTGGGAATGGTTGTGGAAAGGGTGTTGAGGTCCCTCGTGCTGTGGGCTGTGGGACAACATTCCACATTGGGGGAGGGAGTTGTGTCCAGCCCTGTGCTCCTGTGGATGAATGCAGCAAAGCACCCCGAGGCTCACGCAACACCTTCAGGACTCTGGAATTCACTTCTGGAAAAGTGTTTTTCTCTAGGAGTCTTTGGAGTTGGGAACCTTGAAGCCACCGGCTGCTCCCAGAAATGTGTCCCTGCTCAGTGTCCCTGGGCTGTGGCAGGGAATGCAGCACCGAGGGAATGTGCTGGGCAGGTGGCATCCCACTGGGATTTCTGCTGAATTCAGGGATGAGCTCAGGATACCCATGGGAAATAAACAGAGGAAGTTTTGCCCCAGTGCTGCCCTGGGGTGGTTTGGTGCTGCTGGTCCCGGGCGCTGCAAGGAGACGGATCCAGCACTGGGAGCTGCTTTTTGTCTGCCCTGCAGTGAGACTTCAGACAGTGTTGGAGCTTCCAGGAAAAGCAGTCCAGGCTGTTATGGCAGAATTAAAAATGCCCCAAAACACAGAGCTGCAGGTTTGCTGCCAACAGATCAAATGTGTGGCTTCCTGTGGGATTCCAGCTCCTCTCATTGCCCAGCCCACAGCCTTTGCCTGCTAAGAAACTTTGGCTGTTCCCAAGTTTAATGAAAGCAAAGAGCCAAACCTGGAAATGAGAATTTCTGCTTTCTTTTACAACCTTCCAGCCCCGTCCAGACTGCACTGGGTGGAGCTCTGGAAGAGTATTTTAGAAGGCTTTAAAAAACTTGTTCCTGGCCTCCTGGCACAGGATGGGAATAACCCTGGAAATTCTGCTCTGGATTCCAGGATTTGGCTGTCAGAGCAAGAGTTTGGTGCTGGTGAATCCCCCATGGTTTGTGAGGTACCTGGGGGGTGTAAGTGACAAAAGAAGGGGCAGGACTGGGAGTCAGGGATGTTTTATTGCCTCCACTGCGCCTTGGGAGCCTCATCCCAGCCCGGGAGGGAGAGGAGGGAGCCCCATCCCATCCCACAGAGCCTTCCAGAACTCCAGCCCCTCAGGAACTGTTCAAGAAGCAGAAAGTCCTGGTGGGAAAATCAAATCTGGGAGCTGAGCTCTTGGATGGGAAGCAGAGAAGTTTGGAGCCTTCCCGAAAACTTGGCTCAGTTTGCTTTCAGTGACCCTCCCACCCCTGCAAATGCCTGGAATGGGGCAGGGAGGCAGGATTGGGGCTGGATTTAAAGCTGCAGAATTCCAGGGATCAGCTTCCATAGGGGAGTATCCCTGGTGCCCTCCTGGCTGTGGTGGGACAGGGAGAAGGAGCAGAGGCTCCAGGTGGGAGCCCTGGCTGGGCAGGGACAGCCCCAGGGCTCTGGCTGGGTTCCACAGGTGCTCCATGGCCTTGGAAAACAACAATTAGGGGTTAACCCCCTCTTTACCCAGCACTTCCCTGGATTTCTGAGCCCCTGAAGAGCTCCAGTTGCTTTTCCTCTAGGGTGGAAGTGCAACATCTTTGCTGCTTTTTCCCAAAGAAAAAGCAAGGAGAGGATGCCAAGGTGTCACTCAGGGAGCAGGTTCCCTTTGCCCATCGCTCCCATTGGCTTTATCCAATCCATCTGCAGTCACCTTGTTCCCAAGCATTTCTGCCTCTGCATGATCCCCAGCAGCATTCCTGGTTGGAAACGCAGCCTTTCTGGGAATCAGGGCTTGGCCACTTTTCCCATTTCCCCTTGATGTGCAATTTCCACGTGTTCTGGCAGCAAGTGGCAGGGGATGAGCCTGGGCTGCTGCCAGAGCCCTTCATCCCTGCAGCCATTCCCAAGGAAGGGCTTTAAGGAGGGAATGGTGCCCACAGGGCTGTGGCCACGCCCAGAGCTGGGGGACAAGGGTGGGACCAAAGGGACACCTGGCTGGGCAGTGCCACCGTGAAACCTCACCCCAAAGCTTCCTAAATCAGTCCTGTGGGAGAGAGAATCCGTGTGGGCATCCAGAAAGTGCCTTCCCCTCTCCCATCCAGGCAGCTGCCCTGCAGCCCTCCCCATGCTGGGACAGCTTTGCCAGGCTAATTTCTGAGGGCAAAGACCTACAGGTTCCAGTGTTCTTCCCTTCCTATGGAATGCAGTGTGGAGGATCTCCAGGCCCAGAGGGAATGACAGCCCTGGATGGGAGGTTTTTAATGAAGTGAACCTCTCTGGGGTGGCTGGAATGCTTTGGGAAGTCAGGACAAGTGGGAATGGTTGAACAACACAGCTGCATCTGCAGTGGGTGCAGAAGGAATTCTGTGCCCACAGCACTGATGAGATGATTTGGGAAAGTCAGTGCTCTGTAGAGTGACCAGCTGAAAGCCAGAGCCTGATTAATTCCCCCCTTTCTCCCCTTGCTGTGTGCACATAGAGGCTGCAGGGAATTTCAGGATATCTGGGAACTTTGTCTTGCATGTGCCAGATCATCCCCTCAGGCACGGTGCCTGCTCATCCCATCAGAGATCAGCCAGCACCAACCCCTGGGCTCAGGAGCAGCCGGGGTGTTTTGGGATAAAGAAAGCTTTGTAGGAGTGGGAGAAGCAGAATTCCATTGGGGAGATGCTGCTCAGAGCTCTCATCTCCCACTGGAGAGATTTGGAGAGGCAGGTCCTGCACAGGGAACAGCTTGGCTGCTGCTCATCTTTTCTGGGACTGGGGGAGCCTTTTCCTTCCTCCAGGCTCCCACAGACTTTTGCTAAGGGGGAGGGATATCCTGGGGTTTAGGATCTTTGAGGGGTGAGTAGGAATGGTCAAAAATCCCACAGCACCCCTGAGCAAGGAGGGAGGGATGGGCAGGGACAGCAAGGACACCAATATCCTGAGCTGTATCCTCAGCTCGGGCACCAAGGGGCACTTTGTTCCCTGGAAAAGGAGCAGGGACCACATCCAGCTGTGGGGGCTGCGTTTGGGGCTGGCTCAGAAGGGAATTTTGGGAGGGGAAGGGGGATCAGAGCTGGCTGGGAACACGGGAGAGCACAGGGTCATGGCTGGGATGGGACAGGGACGTTTCCCCCTCCCATCCCAGCCCCTGAGGTTCAGTGCTGCCCATCCCTGCTCCCGTTTGCAGTTGTCACCGGGAATACAGGAGAGTCCCAGGGGACAGATATGGGCTCTCCTGATCTGGTCAATCAATTAGCGTCTTAATAGAGGGTAATGAAGGGGAAAATGTGTGGGAATGGCCGTGACACAGGGCAGGGCAGGAGGGGCTGGGAGGGAGCAGGGAATGAAGGAACAGGGAGTGAGGGAGAAGGGAGTGAGGGGCTGGGTTGGAGCTGTCTCCAAAGGCTATTTTGCCTGGAGAGGGATTTTTCTTTATGGAGTTCAGAGATAAACCTGAAGCAGTTGCTTCCCGTGTGTGAGTTTCTCCCCTCGTCCCTGCAGAGGAATGAATCTGATAATGGCAAACGAGCCTTGCTGCAGAGGAATTGTTTGTGTCTGTGTTGGATTTGGTGTGGGAACATATCCAGGTGCCCGACTGGGGTCAGCCCTTCCTCCCTCTCCCCCTCCTCCTCCCGAGGCAGTGCAGCCCCTCAGGGCAGGTGCAGGGTGTTGTTAAACCACAGGATGGGACATTTTACATCTTGCAGCAGCATTTTTTTTTTCTGGTGCTGAGCTGCCCTTCTGCAAAAATCTCAGTTCTGGGATTTCAGGAGCTGCTGTGTCAGCTTTTCAAAGAACTTTCTCAGATCGACTGCTGGGGAGGAAGAGAGATGGGATATGGGGAAGGAATTGTTCCCTGGGAGGGTGGGCAGGCCCTGGCACAGGGTGCCCAGAGCAGCTGGGGCTGCCCCTGGATCCCTGGCAGTGCCCAAGGCCAGGCTGGACATTGGGGCTGGGAGCAGCCTGGGACAGTGGGAGGTGTCCCTGCCATGGCAGGGGTGGCACTGGGTGGGCTTTAAGGTCCTTCCAACCCAACACATTCCAGGATTCCAGAATTCCCAGATTCAGTGCCCTGGCTCTTGCTGGTTGCTTTGGAGTTTAATTCAGGGAATGCAGCTGAAAGTTTGGTGGGTGGGGCCAAAGATGGGGAATTGGGGCCGGGCCATTGCACCAGGCACATCCCCCCAAATCCCCTTCCACCTGACAAATCATCCTACAGCACCACCTCCTTCTGAGCAGCACTTTTGGACTGATGAACCTGAGATACCTTGAAGTGATTTCCACAGAAAACAAAGTCCATACATTTAAAATATCAACCATTGCTTGGGTTTTCCCAGCTGGATACAACCAAAGTCAAGGAGAGGTTGGAAACCTTGGCATTAATTATCCTGCAAAACCACTGAGACTGGAGCTGGGAGCCAATGCAGACACCTGTCTTGGGACACTCAGATGGGGTCACTGTGCTCCCCAGTGCCCCTTAACCCCAGCATCCTGACCCTATCCTAACTTCAGGAATAAGACATCTCCTGCCACAGCTCCTGCAGTTTAGGTCCTGCTTTCCTCATATCCACATTTAAAAGGTGAGATTTTCCATGGGAGGATGCAGGTGGCTGGTGTGAAACTCATCCCAAATATTCTGGGACACTCCCAGTGTCCTTTAGCTCATCCCAGATATCCTGGGACACTGCTCAGTGTCCTTCAGCTCATCCCAGATAACCTGGGATGCTCCCAGAGTGTCTCTTGGAGCCATCAGAGGGACACAGCCACTGCCAGGGTGCGATTCCAGGGATGTGCCTCGGGGCCCAGCCTCGGGAAGCGGTGAGCTGTGCTTCAGAAGTGCCAATTTGACTGCATTTGGTACAAAGATGTGGAGGAACGGGGCTCAGGTGGAGCTGTGTCCCCTCCTGGGCCCCAGCAAGGCTCTCAAGGCCTCTCTGGTTTCAGTTCCAGCTGTCAGTGCCCTTATCCGTGGAAGGGGAGCACTTCTGCTGCCTCACTGAACCTCCCTTTGCTGCCAGGCCATTCCCACGCTGCTCTCCGTGGATTTGTGGCAGCACAGGGAGAGCTGAGCACGAGCAGGGAGGAATCCCTTGCCAGCCCCTGCTCCCTGCCCAGATGTGCTGCCAGAGCTGGGGCAGATGTGAGCGCTGCAGGGGTTCCTGCCCTGGCCCCTGGTGGCACAGCTGTGCCTGTCCCACCCTCAGAGCCCTTTGCAGAGGACGAATCCTGGGAGGCCTCACATTTCTCTGCCTCTGAAGGCACCTCATTCCCACCCCCACGTTTTCCCTGCACCAAAAGCCACCCTCTCAGGTCTCCTGGGCCAAGTTCACAGCTCAGGACTGGAGACACTGGAGATGGCAAAGTTTTGGAAGCAGCAGGGCAGGAGAAGAGCAGGATTTCACTGCCCAGCTGTGGTTTTGAGCTTCAAGCAGCACATTGAGCCCTCAGAAACACTCTGCAGCTTTGGTTCAGAGCCTGTTTAAAGCTGGCAGTCGATATCCAGAGGATTCTGCCTGCTGAATTCGGGATCTGGCTGCCCTGGAAGGTGTGGCTGGGCTTTGTGCACCCTCTGCAGCACTCAGGGACGCTTCCTCTCACAGCTCTCATGGTCCAGAAGTTCTTTTTCCATGCCAGTTTATTTGTAAACTCCATCTGCAGCTCCAGGGGTTTTTGGGAGGTTTTTTTTTTCTCCTGGCTGATGTGTGAAACAGGAATTGTGCTGTGGATTTCTCAGGGATTTGCCTGGAAGTGTCAGGAGCAGCCTGTAGGAAAGGTGGATGTGTGGGAGCATTGCCTAAGGGGTGCAGGCACAGGGCTGGGAGAGGCTTCCCGGCTTCTTGTGGACTCCTTCCTGAAGGGATCAGATTCCCCAGCACCCCTGCGCACCAGGATCCACCTCCAGTGCTGGTTTGGTTGGGATGGGGATCATTTTTCCTTTGGAAGGGCCTCTTTGGGTGATGGAGCAGAGGTGACGAGTTTCAGGCAGGGGCAAATCCCAAATCCCCTCACTCCCAGCATCAGGAAGGAGTTTCTGCCAGAGAGGAGGCTCCACCTGGCCTTAAACCCCAATCCAGCAGATATCAGGATAATCC
>VXAC01008536.1:114166-268301 GCA_013399225.1 Rhipidura dahli
TCCATCCATCCATCCATCCATCCATCCATCCATCCATCCATCCTTCCTCTCTGCACAGACAAAAGGACGTGGAAGGAGCTCCAATCCTGGAGGACTCTGCCTTTGGCTTCCCTGGACACATCCCATTCCTGTATCAAAATCATCTCTCACTGCACTGCTGGAATTCTGTTGAGGAAAATCTTCATTGACTCCAAGGAAAGTCTGATTTTCATGGAGTTTGGGAATTGTTTGAAGCAGACTTGGCCTTTTTTATTTCTTATTTTTCCTAAAGAACCCCCCCTGTGAGATGGAAATCTTGCTCTGCCTCCAAAGCCTGGCACTCAGTGGAGTAAAAATGTTGGGAAAACTGAACTAAGGCTTGAAAAAGAAGGAAAACCAGGAAAATAGACACTCCATTGCTTATAAACAAGCAGAAACCCCGAGGTGTTGGCAACTGTTTGCAACAAACAAACGTTCTGGGGAGAAAATGACCTTTTCTGTGAAAGAAAATCCAAATAAATAAATCAACTGCCCGGGGGGAAAAAAAGGAAAAAAAGACCTTTGGAAAAATGCAAATGAGGAAGCTGCAAAGATCCCGGGGCTGGGGGCGGGGGAGGGCTGGGCTTCCTCAGGTTGAGCGGGTGAGTGAGGAAATCCCTGAGTGCCTGGGAGTTCCTTCAGATCAGCGGATAACTTGGATTTTCCTGGTGTGTATCCCAGATTTCCAGTGCTGGAACCTGGCACCAAATGCCCTGGCACAGGCTGTTGTTGTTATAACACTTTATTAGTAGTAGGATTATGAGAATTATTGTTACTTAGAGGGATGGAGCAGCTGTGCTGGGAGGAAAGGCTGGGAGAGCTGGGAATGTTCACCTGGAGAGGAGAAGCTTTGGGGTGACCTCAGTGTGGCCTTGCAGTGCCTGAAGGAGCTGACAGGAAAGACGGAGAGAGACTTTGGACAAGGGCTGGAGGGACAGGACCCAGGGAATGGCTTCCCAGTGCCAGAGGGCAGGGCTGGGTGGGATATTGGGAAGGAATTGCTCCCTGGGAGGGTGGGCAGGCCCTGGCACAGGGTGCCCAGAGCAGCTGGGGCTGCCCCTGGATCCCTGGCAGTGCCCAAGGCCAGGCTGGACATTGGGGCTGGGAGCAGCCTGGGACAGTGGGAGGTGCTGGGGTTGGAATAGGAGGGGTTTGAAGGTCCCTTCCAGCCCAAACCCTTCTGGGACTCTAAAAGAGTCCCCTGGGAGCTGCAGGCCCTGAGTGACCCCTGGGTGTTTGTGATGCTCCCCAGGCCTCCCCTGAGAGCAGCCCTGGAGCAGCTCAGGCCTCCAGCAGCTCCTGGGGTGAGAATTCCCCTCCTGCAGGGGCACCAGGAGCAGTTTGGGCACTGCCCAAGGAGGAGAGAGGTGTCCCCTCTGCCCTGCCACCCTCCTGCAGCCCTCGCCCGTGCGTGTGCCCAGCCCAGGGCACAGCTGTGCCACCCTGCTGGCCCTCACAGCGTGGGGATGTTCCTGTGGCCACCAGGCTGGAGATGTGTCCTGGCCAGCCCTGCTGAGGAGGTGGCCGTGCCTGGGGTGTCCATCCTGCCCTGTCCCCCAGTGCCCGTGGCAGCAGCTGGGACAGGGCTGGGCCACCTCTCTCCCCTTCCTTTGGGACCTTGCCCTGTTTTCTCTGGGCACTTGTGCCACCACTGCTCCCAGTGGGGCTCTTGTGCTTCACTTTGGGGGGTTTATTTCAGTTTGGGGTTTTTGTCAGTAATTTCTGGGCTCTTGGGTGATGTGCAAGGACTGAGGGTGTTTGTGGTGCTGTGACCATCTCACACCCCTGCACTAGTGCCACCTGAGCCAGGCAAACCTTCCCATGCTCTGAATTTATCAGGACAGTTTTCCAGCAGATTCCCAACGCAGTTTTACCCAGTGAACGGAACAATGCTGATCTTCAAGAGGAATTCCATAAGGATTGTTCTCTAAACAAATTTACCACTTCATTGAGAGCCTGTTTCTTTGCCTGGGTGTTTCCTACACCATCATTTCTCTGTCTGAGGAGGTTTGGGTTTGTTTTTGTGCTGACAAAGACAGAAATGTGTGCTCTGAGGTGGCTGCAGCCTCGCGAGCTGGCAGTGCTGAGGTGCTGCACACAGATATTTGTTCTGTTCTTTCTGCTGTTACATACCCAGCTCTATAAAGGGCTCATTAGAATGAACAATTCTGTGATGCAGTACATTTACTCAGTTAAAAGAATGGAGACACAGCAGGAGTCCAGAGCACCCCGAGGGAGCTGTGGAAGGATCCAGTACCTGTGTGAGCTCGGTGGGAAGTGTTCTGAACTGGTTTTTACCATTTCTGAGTGTAAATGAGCAGATTAAGGGGAAGATCTCTGCTCACAGTGAGCCACAGTAACGTGGCAGTTCCCTCCAGAGCTGGATTTTAGTGTCCATATTTCCTACTCCGAGCAGAGCCAACCCTCAGGACAGCCCAGCAAGGTGGGGCTCCTGGAAGTGTTTGGAGCAGGGAGTGGGAGGCTGTTGCCTTCCCTGGGGAAGGGATGGGGGAATCATCCCCTGACAACGATTTGCATGTTTTTCATCTCCTCCTGCTCCTGCTGGGCGCTGGATCCGATGTTCCCCCGGGAGTGCCCTGCTCAGGGGATCCTTATCAAAGCCATCCCTGGCATTCCTGCAGCTCCAATCCCCTCAGACCTGGAGAGCAACAGAGAGATAAAGAGACAAACCAAACAATCCGAGACACTGGGGAAGAGCAGAGCCTGAGCAGAGCTGGCAGGGAGGCAGCCAGGCTGGGGGGAAGTGCCACATTCCAGGGATTTCAGGGACTGTGATCCCGTGTGAGGATAAACCCCTGAGCTCAGCTCCCAGCACCTGGCCTTTGTGTGAGAGACAACTGAGGCAATGTAAATATTTCTTGTATGGCCAGTCGTGTGTGTGGGTGCTGTTTCCACAACATTATCCGGGATTAAAGTGCCAGAGGGTAGCATTGGATGGGATATTGGGAAGGAATTGTTCCCTGGCAGGGAGGGCAGGCCCTGGCACAGGGGGCCCAGAGCAGCTGTGGCTGCCCCTGGATCCCTGGCAGTGCCCAAGGCCAGGCTGGACATTGGGGCTGGGAGCAGCCTGGGACAGTGGGAGGTGTCCCTGCCCATGGCAGGGGTGGCACTGGGGGGGCTTTGAGGTCCCTTCCAACCCAGACCATTCCAAGAATCTGGGATTTAGGTTAAATTTATCCATTCCCCAATAATGGCTTCTTTTTCCTACATCAGCCCCATCCTGGCATTTTTTGATGCCACATTTTTAACCCAGGCAGGAAAGCTCTGCTGAGCTCGTGCTCAGAACCCCCTGTGCAGATATCCCAAACTGCATCCCTTGTTCCTACTGCCACTCCAAAGTGCTCGAATTCCAAGGGCAGTTTCAGGGCAGAAGTGGAATTTATTATCATTCCAGAATCAAATGAGGATGAAACCTTCCAGGAGCTGCTGGTCCAGCTCAGGATGGGTGTGGAAAATAACCCCTCTTCCCAGGACTGTTGTTTTGTGAACTTGAAGAGAAGGAGAACAAAGCCCTATGAGGATGCAGGGAGTGGACAGAACCCTCCCCTCTGTCCTGCTGTCCCTGAGTCAGCTGAGGCTGTGTCACCTTCAGCCCCTCCTGAGCTTTCCTCCACTTCCTGTGGAACACAGGACTAAATTTAAGCACCTGATTTGAGGAAAAACCCCACCAGATCAGGGCTGCACAGTGCTCAGAACAGAGCTGGGTAGGGAACAGCAAACTGGTGTGGGACAGGGCCAAACTGGCCCAAAACTGCTCCAAAACTGCACCAAAACTGCTCTAAAACTGCACCAGAACTGCTCCAAACCCACTTTTGGGCTGGCAGGGGAGGAGTCCTGGTACCCCGAGCCAAAGCTTTGGGTGTGATCTCAGCTTGCTGGGAAGATTTAGATTTGAGGTTTGAGGTTTGTGCTTTGGTTCATGCCTTGATTCAGGCTGGAGCTGGCACAGGAAGGGAAATGCCAGGATAAATCTTCCAGGATGAGGATCTTGGGAAGGGAGAGAAGAGCTGAGCCAGGTCTGTCTGCGCTGTGCTCCTCCCTCCTGTGCTGAATTGGGGTTTTCATTTCGGGTAGGGGTGGGACACCTCAGAGAATATTTACACTGATGGGTGGGAGTAACCAACACATTCTCGTGAATTCAATTCCCTTCAAATTGCCCTCAGGTTTTACCCAAGTGGGACTTTGATCAAAGGCTTTGAAATTGCCATTAGTCCCAGAATTCCTGCCCTGTTTCCCTGAATCTGTGCCTGGTTTTCATCACTGTGTTTTACAATGCATTTCACTCAGCAGTGACACAACACCCTCACTGAGCTGGGGCCTGTTTCTCAGCAAAGAAATCAAATGGGGTTTCTCTCGTGTCATTTGGAACAGAAAGTGGAGGGCCTGGCCAAAGGCAAAATCACTTTGAGGTGTTTGATGTGGGGTTTTGCATTTCTACACCTCAGAGCAGCTTGTCCTGTGGGGTTGTCACTCACAGCCTGGCCGGCACTGAATGACCTGACCTGGGACAGGTGTCCCTGAGGGTGACAGGGACCTGCAAAAACCTGACCTGTAAAGGGACCTCCATAGCAGTACCCACTGCTGTGGCTCCCCTGTGCCAGAGGGCAGGGCTGGGTGGGATATTGGGAAGGAATTGTTCCCTGGGAGGGTGGGCAGGCCCTGGCACAAGGTGCCCAGAGCAGCTGTGGCTGCCCCTGGATCCCTGGCAGTGTCCAAGGCCAGGCTGGACATTGGGGCTGGGAGCAGCCTGGGACAGTGGGAGGTGTCCCTGCCCATGGCAGGGGTGGCACTGGATGGGCTTTAAGGGCCCTTCCCACCCAACCCATTCCAGGATCCTGGGGCTCACACTAGCACTTCCTGGGCACCTTTGTTCTCTGGCAATGGTGACTTATTTTGTCTCCAAACTTCCTCCAGATCTTCCTGGGTTAAAGATGATCATGATGCAGATGTTGAATAATGAACACTCTTCTGGCAGCCTGGAGCTGCTTTGTCAACCACCCCTCCCTCTCCAAGTGCTCATTATTGACAGAATTCCAGAATGGTTCGGGTTGGAAGAGACCCCAAAGCCCACCCAGTGCCACCCCTGCCATGGGCAGGGACACCTCCCACTGTCCCAGGCTGCTCCCAGCCCCAATGTCCAGCCTGGCCTTGGGCACTGCCAGGGATCCAGGGGCAGCCACAGCTGTTCTGGGTACCCTGTGCCAGGGCCTGCCCACCCTCCCAGGGAGGAATTTTGTTCTTTTTCCATAGGGCCAGCAGGGCTTTGCCAGGGCAGGGTCAGGGAAGGAGCAATGGGAGAAGGAACAGACACAGGGCTGGGAGAGCCCCCGGCCCTGAGGAATCTTCTCCTCTCTGCACCTGGATGGCTCTGGAGGCAGCTGAGTGCTGATTGCTGAGCAGGAATTCAATTAGGAAGTGAAACCCTGAATCCATCCCAGCCCTGCTCGCTGGAGGAAACAGGCTGGGCATGTTTGGGGTAATCAGCGTGCAGGGGCTGATTAAAGGCCATTAAAATTCACCAGGAACGATTCCAATCCTCTCTCCACTTCCAGCCTGGCTCTTTTCCGGGTGTTGGATAATCAGTGCTGACTCCACTTGTCAGCCCTGACACAGTGCCCCTGCTTGGACACTGCTGCTGCCCCTGCCCCAGAGCAGGTGGGAAAACAAGGCAGGAAAAATGGGATTTATGGGAGACAAGGCCTGGAATCTGCAGGAGGAAGCACCCTGGAAGTGTTCTGTCACACTCCTGCATCAAGGGACACAGGAAAAATGTGGATGATATTAAAAATTTAATTGCGACAGGAGCTGACATCTCCTGCAGTGTGGAGTTTATTGCATCTCAGGAAGTTGTGGGGAATGTGGTAACTTTGTTATATTTATTACAGTACCTTTATCATATTTATTCTTCTTTTCTGAATGTGAAACTGGAAAAGCTGTGAACTTTCCTTCTCTAAAAGTGTCTTTTCCACAACACCAGAACCATCCCATTCCTTACTCACCAAGGTCACTACAGACCTTGTTGAAGCCCTTAAACCCTCCCAGGATAATTGGCATTATCTGCAGCCTCTGGCTGTTCTCAGAGCCCCCAGGCCTGGGCCAATGGACAGCCATGGAAACAACTCCTGTAATTAAACCTTCCCTCAGCTCACTGAGCACCTGCACAGCTCAGTCCAGCCTTGGAGCCTTTCCCTGGCTCCGGGTGGGTGCTGCTCTCCCAAGGCAGGAGCCTCCCCCCGCAGGCAGCAGAGGCTCCCCCAGCTCCCAGCAGAGCCCCCCAGAGTGCCTGGTAGGAGGCTGAGTGGGTGATGAGCTCCCAGGTGAGCCTTTAAGTGGCCTTTTGTCACTCTGGTGTCATTGTTTGGGGGGTGCTGGGGAAGCTGCAGTGTCCCCTCTGCGTCCCCTGTTATGATCCAGTTTTAAAGTTCTTAGAAATACCTCTGCCCAAATTAAAGTGCAAATGAGACCATATGGCAGTGACAATAGGTAGGGAGGGTTTTATTTGATGGGAAATATGAGAGAGAGAAAAAGAAAGAGGAGTAGAAAAAAGGTGGAGGGACAAAGAGTGACAGGGACAGAATAAGGAAAATATCACCCCAACGATGTCCCATTGATCTTCTCCAGCAGCTCTTCTTTGTGGTGAAGGTCCCCCCGGAAGGAAAACAAGGAATGCCATGGATTTGTATGCTCAGGCCAGGCAGACATGCCCAGCCATATCCCCCTGGGGGAGTGGGGCAGCCTCTCACAGCAGACTCTGGGTCTGTTGCATCCCTGCAGCCCTGTGGGGCTGAGCCTCTCCCGTGAACGTCCCATGGATGAGCCCTGTGGGGTTGGGGGTTCCACAGCTGGGCCAGTTTGTGCAATCAGAGGATGGGTGTTTATTGCCTCTCACCAGAGGTTACCCCATGCACCAAGACCTCCTCCTCCCCCTTGGTTGGGGGAGTCTGTGCAAACCTGGCTTCTGTGAGCTGTGCTCCCCCCACCCCAAACTCAGCAGGGGATAGTTGCAGCTGGTGGTTTTGGCCTTTTTTGGATGCACACCTTTCCCTCAGCCTGCGATGACTGAACAATGGGGTTTCCCGTTATCTAATCAGCAGTTTGACTTTCAGTTCAAAGTCCCACTCCTCAGGGAGACTTCTTCAGTTGTAGCTTGTTTATAATGAGCAAAACTTTATATCGATGTTTGAGGCAGGAACAATTTTCAGTCTCTGACATCCCCTCACCCTGCCATGGCCAGGGCTCCTCTGGTCACACAGGGGGTGGGGACCCTCCCGTCCTGGCTGGGCACCTGTCCCCACCAGAGCTGTGCACTCCAGGAGCAGCCGGTGGCTCCTCAAGGGACACAGGGACCCAGTGGGGCTGCTGCTGGCTCCAGGCCAGCCACTGATGCAGCTTCATCAGGTCTTGGAGGTTTCCTTAAGTCCTTCACTTCCAAGGGGAGGCAGGAGGAGATCACAGGAACCATGGAATGGTTTGGGGTGGAAGGGACCTTAAAGCCCACCTTGTTCCAGCCTCTTCCTCTATCCCAGACTGCTCCAAGCCCTGTCCAGCCTGGCCTTGGACACTTCCAGGGATCCAGGGGCAGCCACAGCTTCACCGAGATGTACAAATTCCGTGATTCTGTGATTCTGTTATTCCATGATTCCCCGATTCCCTGACTCTGGGAAGCAGGACACAGCTCTGGAGGGTGAGCAGCTCTTGCTGTGGCCTCACTGGATGTGCAGACAGCTCATTTCAAACCCCTTTAAACACAAACCCCAAGCAGGTGCAGCCACCACATCCCAAATAATGAATTGCCCAGAAACTGAGATCTGGAATTCCATGGAGAAGGCTTTTCCTTAGCTGGGAATGAATAAAATCTCTGATTAGGAGGACTTTGATCACTGATGTTGTGCCTGAAAACCTGCAGAGGTCAAAGTCTCAGCTTACTGCCGGGATGGAAACATTTCTTGTTCATAATTGGAGAATCATTAAGGTTGGAAAAGACCTTTGGGATCACCAAGTCCAACCTAAAGCCAAAGTAAAGGGCACAAAGGAGGTACAATAAGTAGGGGACAACATAAAACACAACCCATAAAAAAAATAAATAAACCCATAAACACAATCCCCAACATAAATCTATCTATTTGAACCTTTTGCTGAAATAGGAATCTGGAGAGGAAAGCCTGGATATTGGAGATGTGGGATTGGATTTCAGGAGCTCGTGAACTGCTGGATCATAACAACAAATGAAACCTTAATTTAGCCACTGACTGAAAACACTCCCCAGCTGCATGGGATGAGGGGGGTGATGTCAAGGTGCTTTTAGCCAATTGTTTTTAGACAGCTTTACCAAACTGGAGAACCTTGTGGGCACAATGACAGCTGCAGTGACTTTGAGGAGGCAGCAATATTCCCTCTCCATGTGCAGGTCACCGTGGGTGGGGGATGATGAAGCCCCATTCCCTTTTAGCATGAACAAGACATGTTCAAACATTAAACACTTCAAATACCACTGCCAATGAGAAGTCACATTCTTTCAACACCATGAACCCGGTGATTCATAAGTCTCTGTTCTCTTTAGAGCAGGGAAAAGTACCTGGGATGGAAATATTTCCCAGAAAATCAGATTTTCAGTCTGCAGGGACAAGGACCATCCCCTTCTGAGGGCAGGCCCCACCTGAGGAGGGGACAGGGCCACAGCTGAGGAGCCCGAGCATCCCAGGGGCACCTGGGAGGTGACAAAAGGCTGGAGCAGGGAGTGGATCCCACCAGCATACACCCAGCATGGAACAGGATCCCCCAGCAGCCGCTGCCTGAGCACTGCCAGGGCACAGGGAGCTGCCCATCACCTCCTTCCCTGCCGGAATTGCTGAGCCACAGCACCGAGGGGGCAGCAGCCTGGGCCTTGGGAAGCTGTTTCCACACAGCTCCGGTGGGAAGTCAGTGAGTTAATGGCTTTAACTGGCAATCTTTTCATGTCTTCCCCTGGGCAGAGGCAGAGATTTGCCCATGCTGGGATTCCAACTCTCCCTTGGATGTGCCACTCGATGGACAGAAGTTCCCCTTTTTTCCTGGCAAAACAGACCTGGGGCTCCATTTGGAGCAGCCTCTCCTGTCAGCCTGTACCTGGGCACATCCACTGTAACTGCTCTGCTTTCTGCAATTTCCCTCACTCCCTTTCTCCTCTGGCTCCTTGGGGGATAAATCCAAGTGCTGCACGTTCCGTTCTTATGCAGGAAGCAGGAATTTCACATCCCCTCAGCCTCACTGTGTGATGAGGTATCAGGGGAGCAGGACTCCTGAAATCCCAGGAACTGATCTGCTCCCACAGGCAGAGCTTGCAGTTGTTTTTAGGATACGATCAGATCCACAAGATAAAATTTAAATTAAATTACAGTGATGACCAGGTTTAATGGGTGCTCCAGGTTCCAGTGTTCTTTGGGAACAGAACCCACAAGAGCTGAGGCTGGTGATGCTGAGGGATGTGGGCTTACTGCTGCCAACCCCCCAGGGCAGGAAAGGGGGCAGGGATGGAATGTGAGGGATGGCTTTGGCATGGCCATGACTCAGGAGGGAGGTCACCTGCTCTGGGAGGGCTCAGAGCCTCCTGTCACAGCCTCCCTGCAGGGCCATGACTCAGAAGGCCCCTGTTTGTCCCCCTCAGGAGCACCTGAACCCTGAGTGTGCTGGGTGTGCCAGAGGGGAGATTCCCTCTGTATTTATACCACTTCCTCTCCTCTCCAGCGTGGGAAGGCCGGGCAGATGTGATCCCAAAGATCCCAGCAATGGAGCTGGGATTCTCTGGCACATGACCCATGTTGTCTCCACTGCAGCAGCACCACAGGCAAACTTCTTCCCACAGGAAAAGATACCTCCCAAAATTCGGGCCCACTGGCTTTACTCAATCCCAGGAGAACCTGGGGCTTTTTCCCAGCTCCTCACCCCTGCCTGATTTGCCAGCCTGCTCCATTCCTTCCATTGCTGTCCCACAATGTCCCTGTGCTTATCTCTCCTCCTTGCCTCCAGAGCTTTCAGCACAGACTGGGTGGATTTAGTGTTGCCCATGTGCAGCTTCTTTCCCCATCTGTTTGTCAGCCTCTGAAACATTTCAGAGCAAAATCTCATCCTCATAAAATTGCTGCTGACAGGAACAGAGAGCAACGGGGCACCTGCTCCACGTGCACTGTTCCAAGCTGCCTGTGGAGTGGGTAATGGAGAATTATTGCAAATATTGGGTGTGTTTACATTTCTTTTATTAATAACTCCATCCAGCAGAGCTTCCTTACACTGGGAGTAGAGGTTGGATCCTGTTGAAAAGTGAGTTGTTCTCTGTCTAAAAACCCTTCTGGCTGTGCATCCCAGCAGGGCAGGGAGCAGCAGGGGATGCTGAAAGCCACCTCTGGGAACCATCAGGAGGGAGAACGTGCAAAGGAGCAGCTGTGGGGCACTGCTGACTCTGCACACCCCAAACCCAGGAGCTTCTGCTGCTTCCCTGCTCTGGTGGCTCCTGGGCCAAACCTCTGCCTGGCCAGAGGCACAGAGCCAGCACTCTCCATCTCCCAGGAGAACCCTGGAATATCCTGAGTGGGAAGGGACCCCAAGGATCACCCAGCCCAGCCCCTGGCCCTGCACAGACCCCCAACAACCCCACCCTGGGCATCCCTGGCAGCGCTGTCCAAACGCTCCTGGAGCTCTGGCAGCCTCAGAGCCGTGCCCATTCCCTGGGGAGCCTGGGCAGTGCCCAGCACCCTCGGGGGGAAGAACCTTTTCCTGATACCCACCCTAAGAAACTAGAGCAGGGATTTGCCACCTTGCCTCGTTCCCAGTGGAGCACACAGAGAGCATTTTCCTCTTCCCAATCTGTTATTTTACCAGGAAACCTTGGTTGCTGGGGGAAAAGAAATGTTCTCTGTTTTCAGATTTGATTTTGTGCCCCTGTCCTTTTGCCCTTGGGGGTGACCATTGTGCCTTGGATTCTGCTTAAAGCCAGGCTTTGGAGCCCAGTGCATTGCTGGGATGTGTGTTCAACAATTCCAGATAACCCAAACAATGCAGCCACCTGGATTTCTGTTTAATTCCTACCTGAGCCTTGGTCGTGGCTTCTCACATGGGAAGACCTATTCCATCCTGCTCCAGCCTGCTCCAGCCTCCCTGGAAAGCACTCAGCTTTGTTTTACTGTTTGGGTGCTTTTTCCTACTGCTTGGCTGACATTTCCTCCATCTTTTCTTTGTTTTCCTGTGCCTGTGGAGCCGGGGATGGAGTCAGGAGTTCTCAGAAGGATTGCCAGGCAGGGAGCAGCCTCAGAAATAAAAGGCATAACAACAACCCCCCTCCTAAACCCAAACCATTATTTCCTTGCTGACACACTGAAAATGAAAACTCAACTTATTAACTCAGCATTCACTCCTGATTCCATGATTTTATGTTTGCCTTTTACATCCATAATATCCATTTTCCACTTTCATAACACCCAACAAAAAATCCCTTCCCAATGCAGCCCTCTTTGTTTTGCTGTGCTTGCAGCCAGTCACGCTCAGCAGGAGCACATCTGGAGCTCAGCTGCAGCTGTGCTCCCAGCCTGCTGTGGGATGTTTGGGAATCTCAGCCCTCCCACGCTGAAATTGAGGCAGTGACTGAAGCTCATGGAGAACAGTTGAAGATAAAACGCTGGCAAAATACAACTTTGATAAACAAGTTGGTTTTTCCCTTTTATTTTGAGTGGAAATTGGGTGTGCAGTCCAAAGTATTAAACAGCATATCTAGAAAGTGGGATTGTCATGGAATCCTGTAAAATTTAAGGCTTTGGGACTAAAGGGGTGGTTCAGGGGTTTGTATAAAATAAGGGGATGAGTTCACATCAATGAGCTGTGTTCCCAAAGTTCCATGGATAAGGAGACAAAGAAGTCAGGTGGTGTCAGGTTTTCCTGGTCATGGACCGTGTAATTCCCACCAGCCCTTAAAGTGCAGGAAAATGGCACAATTCTCCAAAATGTAAAGAACCACTTGGCTGAACAGTTCCTGGATTCGAGAGAAATGTAAAATGTAGCTCATGAAATCACCGAATCATGGAATCATGGAACAATGAAATAACAGAATCATAGAATCATGGAATCATAGACTCATGGAATTATGAAATCATAGAACTGTGGAATCCCAGATTCATGGAATATTGGAATCATAGAAACATGGAATCATACACTCATGGAATCATGGAATCACAGAATTATGAAATCATAGATTCATGGAATAATGGAATCATAGAATTACAGAATCATGACATCATAGAATAATGGAATAATGAAATCATAGAATCATGAAATTATGAAATCACAGAAACGTGGAATCATAGAATCAGTGAATCCCAGAATCAAGGAATCGTGGAATCCTTGAACGGTTTGGGTTGGCAGGGACCTTCAAAATCCCCTTGTTCCAGCCCCCCAGTACACACATGGAAGGTTTCCTTGAGGAGCAGCCTTTCCTTCTCCAGGGCCAGCACAGGGTTTCTGGAGCTTCTCCTTGATATCCCAGAAGGCAGGTTGAGATCCAGAAGCAGATCTGGCACTCCCAGGAGCAGCAGGCATCAGCTGAGGGATCACTCGGTCTGGCAGGGAACCGAGGCCGGAGCCATCCCAGCTCCTCCCAAACCAGCGGCAGTCCCTGAGCAGAGCTTTCTCTTCACAGTGGCATTTTATGGACACACATCCCCAGGCACAGGTGCATGGAGAAGGTGGGAATCCTGGCTCCTGGATAACAGGGAAAATTGCTTCCTTGTGCTGTGGCTGTTCCCACTGTGCTGCTGGACAGATTCCTTGGATACCCTGGTACAGCAGCTTCTCCTGAAGCGGTGAATCCCTGTGCTGGCTGTTAATAAACACCTGCCTGGGTTACACAGGAGAGCATGGAGGACAATGATGCCTTTCCAGCTTAAAAACCCTGGAGAATTAAAATTCCAGCTGTAGGAGCGAGCACTGAGGGAAGGGAAGAGCTGCACTGGGAGAGGGGGCAGGACACCAGCAGGGCCATTCCCAGTGGGACTCCAGTTTCACCCGGCTGCTGGACACAGCTGGGCCAGAATGGGGATTGTGCTCCTTGCCTGCCATCCCAGGGGCTTTTCCTGCAGCTTTGCTCTCCACTGGGAGCTGGGAGCCAGGGACCAGCTGTCTCCAAGGTGAAGGTGGCTGATTCCTCCATGTGGTGGTGGCCAGGCTGGTTCCAGTGTCTAT
Source organism: Rhipidura dahli (assembly GCA_013399225.1). NCBI lineage: Eukaryota > Metazoa > Chordata > Aves > Passeriformes > Rhipiduridae > Rhipidura > Rhipidura dahli. The sequence continues at coordinate 127,409 of VXAC01008536.1, forward strand.
GTTCTCCTCACTCGTGGAAGACAGGCACAGGCAGAAGGATGTGGAGAATCCCTGGATGCTCCACGGGCTCTGGAACAAAGGTGCTGTCCTTGATGCTCATGCCTGGTGCCCTCCTTGCATGGCAAAACCAACACATCCAGCCTTTTCCATGCTGGGCATCCCTGGAGCTCAGGGAGGGCTGGCACCACTCGTGAATGAGATCCTAAAGTTATTTTTGGCAGATCCATGGGAATGTCAGCTCAGCTCTCAGCAGTCAAAGAGCAAGTGGAAAACTGGGAAAGGTTGAGAAAGGAATAGGGGAAAAAACCAGCTTGTGGTGTGTGCTCACTTCTTGGATGGCACTGGGATCTGCCCCACCGTGTCTTGGAAGGGAGATGGTGGGATGGGAGAAGTTAACAAGGAAACCTTCATGAATTCCAGGTGGTACTTCCTCAAGAGGGAACTCTGGTGGCTAAAAAGAAGAAACTTCAGTGGATAAGAAGAAAAAACTTAGGTGGAGGAAAAGATAACTGGGTCATCTTTATGTGTCAGAATTTGGGAAGGTGATGACTGGAGCTGGGGAGGGTACAAGTGAAGCAGGAGACAGTTTCAGAACAAGCCACAGGAGAGGATTTCTCCTGCAAGGTGTGAAATTTCCTGACAGCACAAGTTGGATGTGCTGGAAGTTCGCAGAACTCCCCAAAATAACTCGGCAAATTCTTCACTCGAGGCCTCTCTTCTTCCCTCCTGCAATGAAGGTGGGATTCTTCTCCTGACATCTACTTTGAACCTGCCATGCACGTGTCCATCCATGGATTATCACATCCAGGAGGAAAGCTTCTTCCCAAAGATAGAGATGGAGTTGAGGGAATACTAAAAGCAAACATTACACTCTTTTTCCTTTCCACGAGATGCTCAAATATCAGCTGGGATAGATCCTGACCTTGAACTTCAGCAGTCCAGACCCCACAGCTCCACCACCACCAGTGGAGAAAATGAGCTCCAGTGTTCTCTGAAAGCCAACACTGCATCTCCTTCATCTTCCAGCATTCCGTATTTCCTCTTTCATCATTCAATAATTCCTCTTTCAGTGTTCAATACTTCATCAGGAATTTGCTTCTGATCTACCTCTAAGCCCCACCATTGCTCCGGAATTGTCCTGGAGTGATGGATTGCACCATTAGCATCTAAATGTGGGAAAAAAACTCCAATTGATCCTCCCAGGGGTAACAGAAAACTCCAATTTAAGCCGCCACTTTTTATTTTTATTGCATAAATTACAGCCAGGATTAATGATGTCTGGGGATTCCTTCTGCCTTTCCTTTCTGTAGTTAGCAAAGTCTGCATCTTCCCGGGAATTTATCCCGTTCCACTGATCTAGAAGTCTCTGCCACGGCTGAAGTTAGAAGCAGAAATGGGATATAAAGGTGGTAGGGAATTCCTGCCCTTTGGGTTTGCTGGGATTGCTGCTGTGTGTCCTCAGGAACCTCAGTAGCAGCCCTGGCACTGCTGCACATGGAGCACACAGAATCCCAGGATCACTGGTGCTGGGAAATCCCTCCAGGATCATTAAGTCCCAGCTGTGCCCAGTCCCCACCTTGTCCCCAGCCCAGAGCACTCAGTGCCACCTCCAGCCCTTCCTTGGGCACCTCCAGGGATGGGCACTGCAACCCCCCCGGGCAGCCCCTGCCAAGGCCTGAGCACCCTTTCCATGGGGAAATTCCTGCTGCTGTCCACCCTGAGCCTCCCCTGGCCCAGCCTGAGGCCGTTCCCTCTCCTCCTGTCCCTGTTCCCTGGCAGCAGAGCCCGACCCCCCCCCGGCTGCCCTCTCCTGTCAGGGAGTTGTGCAGAGCCACAAGGTCCCCCTGAGCCTCATTTGCTCCAGGCTGAGCCCCTTTCCCAGCTTCCTCAGCCCCTTCTGGGGCTCCAGCCCCTTCCCAGCTCCATTCCCTGCCCTGGACATGCTCCAGCCCCTCAGGGATTTTTGTCCTGAGGGGCCCAGCACTGCCCCCAGGGCTTGAGGTCTCAGCAGTGCCACCTCTCTGTGCCACCCCCCCAGCCCCACTTTGCAGCTCCTCTTGCTCCCCAAATCTGTGGGATTGCTTCAGGCTGGGATCTCTTCCTGGGCCCAAATGGTGGAGTCTGAGGGAAACCTGCAGGAATTAAGAAACAAAACCCAGCAGAAAGAGTCGGGTTACTTTTAATTTAAAATGCAGCACCCAGAGAAAGGCCAGAGCTGCCTGGCTCACCTCACTAAGGAATTATTTGTGTCTAATGACAACAATGCTCTGACTCAGTGCTGTGTTTGAAGCAGGACTTCAGATCACCCAGGACTCACAAACCACACTCTGCTAAGAATTCCTTTCTTCCCCAAACCCATTTCTCACCTGTAGGAATATTTCAGATGTGTTTTCACAACGCTGCCTGACTTGTAATTAGCGAGTGCTCACACAACAAACTATTAAAGAGCAATTAGCTCAGGGAAATTTATGGGAGCTGTTTGCAGGGCTGAGGTGAGGAATGTTAACACTGCCTTGATGGAGGCATGTCAAATTTACACAGCCAAATCCCAGGATTTTATCACATCCTCAGGATTCCCTGTGATCCCATTAATTTTAGGGAGTTTTCATTAGCACCTCTGAGGAGCAGCTAACAGTAACACCTGTTCCCAGGGTGCTTTTTCCCATCTCTTCCAGCGTGTGTTGCTTTGGCTCTTCAGGCTCTGAGAGAAACAGATTCCCTTTTGTTCTCCCAGATGCTGAGCACCTCATTTATATCCATTCCTTTATTAATTGACAGAATATATAAACTGAAGACTAAGTTTTATTCCTTCTCACTGCATATAACATTGCCCTGTCAACTCTGATAACTTCTCCCTTCCCAAATAATTTGAAAATTATGCATGAAAGCTGCAAACTGCTTCAAATTATATTTTACAATGCATTCCTTTTAATTACATCAGTTCTCATGGATATGGATGTGTACACACACACACACACACCCCCCCAGAGCAGTTCTGGGGGCTCAGGGACTCCCTTCCCTGCAGCTCTTTCCAGCTTTTCCCTTGGAGAATCAACAACAACATGAAACTTCTCCAAGCAGAGCGTACAGAGGAAAAGATTTAATACAGAAGGTGGCGGAGTCTGTCATGAACTTTTCTTGCCTAAATGTAAATTTTATTCAATCCACAATGGCAAAAAGAAAAAGCACAAATGGAATTTAAAAAACAAAAAAACAAACAAACCCTGAAGAATCCACATTTCTCTTTACTGGGAAAACAACATCAATGAAAAATGGACCTGTTTTGATGCCTAAGCTCCAGGCAGATATGACAGAGTGTGCTCACCTTATCTCTCTGATAAAATCCAGGTGCACTTGACACACTCAGGTAGAGAGCAGATATTTCAGCCTCCAGCACTGACAGCAAAATTAATCCACACTAAACAGGGCAGGTTACAAAGGGGCCACAGAGCTGGTGAAGCACCGGGCTTGGAGCAACATCAGAGCCCCTTGCAGGGCCTGAAGGGGCTGACAGGAAAGATGGAGAGGCTTGGGACAGGGTTGGAGGGACAGGACCCAGGGAATGGCTTCCCAGTGCCAGAGGACAGGGATGGATGGGATCTTGGGAAGGAATTGTTCCTTGGGAGGGTGGGCAGGCCCTGGCACAGGGTGCCCAGAGCAGCTGTGGCTGCCCCTGGATCCCTGGCAGTGCCCAAGGCCAGCCTGGACATTGGGGCTGGGAGCAGCCTGGGACAGTGGGAGGGGTCCCTGCCCATGGCAGGGGTGGCACTGCAGATGATTTTAAGGTCTCTTCCAACCCAACCCATTCTGGGATTCAACAATTCTGTTACCAAAGAGCAGCAGCTCCTTTCTTTTTGTTCCTTTCTTTTTGCCTTTTTTGCTTTTCTTTACCCACTTTGGGTGAAATCAGGTGCTGTGAGATGATTCTTTAGGGCAGCAAAGACTGAGGGAGCCCAAGAAATGACAAAGCAGGTTGGGGGGACACTCCAAGGGCAGCAAACACAACTCAGTGTGGCTGTGCCAAACGGGACAGAAAAGGGGCAGCAAAGGAGCCAGTCAGAACCCCCAGCAGATGTGGATTTCTCTCTCCTGAGGGATTTCAAATGGGGATGAAGCACTCCAGGAAAAGTGTCAGAGATGACAGGAGCTGGCCAGGGAGCCCCAATTTCCTGCAGGGAAAGCCAGCTCGTTGTGAGAAGGGAAAACAGAGAGCCTGACACGTGGCACTGAGGTTCCCCTGCAAAGGCTGCAGAGCTGGCACAGGTGGCACCAGTGCCACAGCTCTGCTGTCACTGGGCTGTGTGTGACACTGGGACCAGAAAGTCACCCAGCCCTGTGCTGAACCATGCAGAACCTCAGGGCTCTGTTTCCCACCAGGAAAACACAGCATTTTGGAGGAGGGAGCTTCTGTGCTCTTCCAAAAAACTGCTGGAGTGTTCTGAGCAGGGTTTGGCCTCAGCAGAGCAGCTCCCCGGGCTCGGGGAGGATTTAAACCCAGCAAGGGAGAGCTTTGCCCTGGCAGGTCCTGGGCTGGTTGGTGGCTCCGTATCCAACCTCCAGGTGCCTTTTGCCTCACCCTGCTGGGGTCCTTGGTCTCAGGACTGTCCCCCTCAGGTGGCTCTGGGAGGGCTGTGCTGGGGAGCTGCTCCTGGGTGTTGTCCCTGCTGGACAAAGAAACAGCAGCAGGGACAGGGATAGGGATGGGGACAGGGATAGGGATGGGGACAGGGATGGGGACAGGGACAGGGACTGCAGCAGGGACAGGGACATACCTGATGATTTACAGGGAGATGAAGCTGCCCAGCGATTCCTCACATTCCTGCTTTAAATCCCCTTCCTGAACGTGGATTTGCAGTGGGAGGTGCAGGACATGGGGATCCAAAGCAGCTTCCCGCTGGGGGGATCCATCAGGCCTGACCCCAAACCCACAGGGTTGCTGTGGGGGGCAGGAGGGCAGCAAGATCTGCATTTGTTCAGAGGAATCCCCGGAGAAGCTGGGCCCCTCCCCTGCCACGGCAGGGTGGATGTGCTGAGATCCCAAACTCCTGGGGATCACAGTCCTGTTTGGGCTGAAGCAGCCCCTTTGTCCTGGGCAGATGGAGCTCTGAAGGTGTTCCCAGGTCAGGGCTGAAGGAAAGGCAGAGCACAGCCTGGCTGTGCAGCTGGCTCCTTCTGCTCTGAGTGTCACAACACTGACTGATTGATTGATTGATTGATTGATTGATTGATTGATTCCAGCCTCTGCTCTCAGCTTCTTCCTCTGCAAAATCGGTGCATTTTTATTTGGCAAAAGAAGGATTTTCTCCAGCAGGTGGGATGGGATGGAAATGCTGTTGTTGAGCCAGGGCTCTTGGGCAAATAACAAACATTAGGCAACATTTGCAAAGAAACTGCACCCAGGGACTGCTGAAACCAGAACTGCACCCAGGGACTGCTGAAACCAAAACTGCACTCAGGGACTGATGAAATCAAGTTCTCCTCCAGGCAAAAGGCCACCCCCAAGCTGGTGCTGGTGCTGGTGCTGGTGTCCCTGACAGCAGGTTCTTCTCCCAGGGATGAAATTGGCCACGTCAATAAATGCCATTTCTCCTGCTCCCTGCCAGGGTGGGTGTCTGCAGTCAGCTCGAGTCAGGCTGCCAGGTCCTTCCCTCTCACCGTTAGGCATCCAATTAATGAAGTTTTAATGAACTCAGGGCTCAGAGTTTTCATGGATCAGTGATGTTTTCTATTTGAAAAATAGCCCTGCTCAAGCTGTGGAAGGTTTATGTCCTTTTCTGAGCTGGGGCAGGAGCTGAGGGCTCCAAGGATGGATTTTATTAATGCAATTCATAATTTGGTGAGAAAATTGGGATTGGCACCTGCAGAGCAGAGGAGGCTTCAGCAAGGCATCCCACTTGGCCCAGTGGGATGAAGAGAAATAGGGAATTAGTGCCAGGGGAATGGTCTGATGTTTGGAGGAATCAGTGAGGGAGGAAGATTTTAGTGTGGGATAAAGCTCATTTTCCATATCCACAATCAGAGTGCCAGGATAGGTTGGGTTGGAAGGGACCTTAAAACTCATCCTATCCCACCCAGTACCATGGGCAGGGACACCTCCCACTGTCCCAGGCTGCTCCCAGCCCCAATGTCCAGCCTGGCCTTGGGCACTGCCAGGGATCCAGGGGCAGCCACAGCTGCTCTGGGCACCCTGTGCCAGGGCCTGCCCAGGGAACAATTCCTTTCCAGTATCCCACCCAGCCCTGCCCTCTGGCACTGGGAAGCCATTCCCTGGGTCCTGTCCCTCCAGCCCTTGTCCAAAGCCTCTCTCCGTCTTTCCTGTCAGCTTCTTCAGGTCCTGGAAGGCCACACTGAGGTCACCCCAAAGCTTCTCCTCTCCAGGTGAACATTCCCAGCTCTCCCAGCCTTTCCTCCCAGCAGAGCTGCTCCATCCCCAGCCTGCTGGGCTCTGGTTGGAAGCTCAGCCTTGATTTGCCCCCAGGTGCGCCCCTGGGCTCTCCAAGCCCTGCTCCAGTGAGGCACAGGGTGGGGGAGCTGAGCTGCCATGTGACAGTTTATTCAGTTTATTTTAGTGGGACAAGAGCTCTCAAGTGTCACTGAGCTAAATATTTCTCTAATTCATGCAGAACTGAAGTGCAACTAGCAGCCTGATGTCACAAGCCTGGGGCAGAGCTCTCTCCCATGACGTGGCTGTTCCCGGGTGGGAGCTCAGGGCTGGGATGTGGCTGAGCTCTCCTCACTTGCTGACAGTCCCCAGCTGCCAGAGCAGGCTCAGGCTGGAGATCAGGAAAGGCTCTTCCCCCCGAGGGAGCTGGGCACTGCCCAGGCTCCCCAGGGAATGGGCACAGCCCTGAGGCTGCCAGAGCTCCAGGAGCATTTGGACAGTGCTGCCAGGGATGCCCAGGGTGGGATTTGGGGGATCTGTGCAGGGCCAGGGGCTGGGCTGGGTGATCCCTTCCAGGATATTCTGTGATTCTACATTCAGCTCCCCAGAGAGTCACGGTCAGATCTGCCATAAAAGATAGCCCAAGATAAAAGATAAACCAAAGCCTCGAATAAAAGATAAAAGAAAACCCAAAGGCAATTGTTTATTGTGATACAGCACAGCAAAATCTGATGATTGGGCATTTCAGACAAGGCAGGGAAGGAAAATTCACGGGACCTGCTCCACCTGCTGTGTCCTCTGTTCTGAGGCACCACTTGAGCTCTCCTGTCTCATGTCCTGGTGTGGATGATGGGATGGAGGGGCTGGTGCTGGCAGGGTTCCCATTGCATCCCCAGTGTTTGGGCTCCAGACAATCAGCATGTCCCATGCAGAGCTCCTAAAGCTGCTCCCAGTCTGCAGCATCCCTGCTTGCCCCCAGGAGGAGTTTCTCAGGTGAGCTCTTCCCACATCTCACCCACACTCTGCTGTGGGATGTCCTGTGCTGGGCCCTGTGCTGGGGCCAGCTCTGCTCCTGCTCCCCCCGTGTCTCCAGAGCTCTCCTGCAGCAAAAGCTGCTCCTTTATCCCGGTGTGGAGGTGCCAGTGCTCCCTCCTCGCTGCACACTAAGTCAGGCATTCAAATCCCTTTGCTCAAGTTTATTTTTCAGCACTGACAGCTGATCTGGATTTCCTGCTCTCTCTCAGTTATTGGTAGCTGCCAGGAGCTCACAAATGCCAAGTGGATTGCTGGGGGGGACTTCAGAAGTGATCACCTTGTTTGTACCATGGCAAGGAAAAAAATCATGGGCTCCCAGCACGGGAGTAACTGAGCAGATACCCCAGGCTTTAGTTTTGATGTCGTGGTTTTGCAGCTGAATTAATCCTGGTTTCAAACAGTGGTTGCTATGTGGAGAGCAAAAGGTGATAGAAAAATAATTACAACATGCAAATATAAGAAAAGACAAATCCACATCCCAGCACAAGGTGACAGAGAGGAACAAATTCAAAATACTCATTTCTGTCCTTCCTTCTCATCCTCTGAGCCCTGGTGCACCAGCACCAATTTTTCACATGCTCTGCTCTGGAACTGCTGAAGTAAACTGCAGCAGGGGAGGGTTTTTCCTCTGTGTTTCTGTCTCCAGCTGCATTTCAGATTCACTGACTTCCCTCAGGGCTCTTGACTTGTCAGGAGAGATCCATGGAGAGCTCCACTGTCACCTCAGCATGATCAGGAGGCAGGCCCTTTGGGGGCAAATGGGATGGGCTTTAGAGAAGCCCTGGTTCCTGCAGCCTGGGGGGAAGTTGGAGAAACAGCCCCAAGTGTGCTCTTGTGTGCTTTGGCTGTGCAGCTGCTGGGGCTGGGGGCACTGGGCAGGCCCCACTGGGACACACTGGTGGTGGCACTTTCATCTCTCTGTCAGCTCCTGGGCCCTCTTAGCAACGTCAGGAGCTTCTGGCATTTCAAATTTGTTATTTCTTCCTTCTCCTTAGAAAGTGCCAGTTTGACAAATCATGACCTTTCCCTGCACAGATGAATTTCTCCTGCTTTAGGTGAATTTTTTGCTGTGGGAAAAAAAAAAAAAGTCTTTTTAATATTTCATGTCTTGCAAATGAGAAGGTGCCAGTCCTGAGGTCCTGGAGTATTCCAGACCATAAGATGTCAGCTCAAATATAAAAACTAAGAAAAGGGGGAGGAAAGGGGGAATTTGTTATTTCCAACGTTCGCCTTTGGAGCAGCCACTCCAGGGGCTGGAGTCCTTTCTGGGAAGTGGCTGAACATCACTTGCTGAGGGAAGTAGAGAATAAAAACTTCGGGGTTTTTTTCTCTTTTCCCTTTTGCTTTAGAGGGTGGGCAGCCCCTGGCACAGGGTGCCCAGAGCAGCTGTGGCTGCCCCTGGATCCCTGGCAGTGCCCAAGGCCAGGTTGGGCTTGGAGCAGCCTGGGACAGTGGGAGGTTTCCCATGGCAGGGATGAGCTTTGAGGTCCATCCCAACCCGTTCTGGGATTCCATGAGTCTGCCTTGGCTCTGTCTGGAGCTGCACAGCAGAGTTAGAAGCTCTCTTTGCTGCCTCATTGTTACTGGTTTTTGTTCACCACGACCATCAGCAGTGCCAAGGAAGCCTCAAGTCCCCCACAGCAGCTCTGGGTCTGCCTTGTGAAGCCTTTATTACTGACTGTGTCCTTTGTGCAGTTCAGGAGCAGGTCTCACCTCCGAATTCACTTCTCCCGGCCTTCTCAAAACATTTGCAGCTGTTAAGTAAAAAAAATGGGTTTCCTTTGGCTGAGGGCTTTCAGGAGACAGCAGCAGCAGGGCCTGTTCATTCTCCTCACTTGGGTTTCTGCTGCCTCATCCCACTCAGGAGCAGCTTACAGATCATTTCTCCGGCAGGGATCCTGCAGCTGCCTGTGAAAAACTGGGAAGAGCCAAGGGTCGGGCTCCATCTGCTTGGTGAAGCAGACAGGGGAGGTTATTTTTGCAAGGCCTTGGCTTCCCCTCGCTCCATAATCCCCCCGTGCTGCCAGGCTGCTGTCTGTGCAGCTGTGCCGGGCACCTGGCATGGCACGAGCCTCACCTGGCACACAGGAGGTGCCCTCCCAGCCTCACTGCTGCCCGGACCAGCAATTCCAGCATTCCCAGACACAGCAGCCCCCGAGGGTCCCCCTGGAGCGCAGACCCCCTGCTCTCCCTGATGGAGGAGCATCCTGTGGGCCAAAGGCTGAAGGGTTTTTTCCTTGGGATAGCTGGAATTTTGGCACAGCCCACACAGCGAGCGGCCCCAAATCCCCCTCGCTGTGCTCCCACTGACTGAGCAAAGGGGGAACGGGTCAGCCTGGAATGCCGGGAAATCCTGCAGGGGATGCAGAGCTCCCCTCAGAGCAGCTCCTGCCTCCGCCCACTGCCGGGCTGGCCTGGGGCGGGGATCCAGGAGAGCTCCGGGTGTGTGCGGGAGGCCGGAGCTGGTCGGTGCCCAGGGGGAATTCCCAGCCTCAGCCCCAGTCCAGGTGAGGGGTTCGCTCCCCCAGAGGCTCCCCCAGGCCTGGCACGGCGGGTCAGGGTGGTGCAGCCCTTTGCAATTCCCTTGGATCAGGATCAGCCTGGCAGCTCTAAACTTGGGCCTGTTTGGGGCCTGTTAATTTGTTAATTGTTGGGGCCTGTTAATTTGTGCTGCAGTCTCAGAGCATTCTCTAATTGAAAAATAAACCAAACCACCACTTCTCCGTGGTTTGCTAAACTATTCCAAGTTAATTGAGTGGGGCCAGGATTAATATCCCTGCTGTGTTTGCCGTGGGTGGAGGTGGGGCCTGCCAGGGGCCCTGCTTCTCTTAGCCCAGTTTAAGAACCATTAGATCCCAGCTGGGAAGTAGAGAGGCACAGCCAAAGACCCAGTCCCCTGCTCAAATCATCGCCCCAGAGTTAGTCTGGCTCTGGGAAACGATGGCAGCAGCCTCACCAGGGGGTGAGGCCAGCAGAGGGAATTCCAGCTCCATCAGGGAATTCCAGCTCCAGGTTAATTTTTGGATGGAAAAGGGTTTCTGTGCAGCCCAGCCCCAGCAGCATTTCCCGTCCCCAGAGCCTAATGTGTCCCCATGGGTTCCTGTCAGACACGTGGAGGCCACAGCAGCCCCTATCCCAGGAGTCATGGAGCCAGCAGCTTTAAGGGATGCTCTAAATCCACACCGAGTATTATGGAATATCCCGAGTGGGAAGGGACCCCCGAGGATCATCGAGTTCAACTCCTGGCCCTGCACAGGACAGCCACAAAATCCCCCCTTGTCCCTGGCAGCAGAGGAGGGTGTTTGGAGCCCTACCCAGAGCAGTTTGTGACCCACAGACTCCAGTGCCACTGGCAGAGCCGGGGGAATCCCAGGGATATTCCCTGAAGATCCCGTGTGGGCTCTGGGGTGTGTGAAAGGACACACAGGGACACCTTCCACTGTCCCAGGCTGCTCCCAGCCCCAGTGTCCAGCCTGGCCTTGGGCACTGCCAGGGATCCAGGGGCAGCCACAGCTGCTCTGGGCACCCTGTGCCAGGGCCTGCCCACCCTCCCAGGGAACAATTCCTTCCCAGTATCCCACCCATCCCTGCCCTCTGGCACTGGGAAGCCATTCCCTGTGTCCTGTCCCTCCAGCCTTTGTCCCAGGTCTCTCCATCTCCCTTTTTGGCTCCTTCAGGTCCTGCAAGGCCACACTGAGGTCACCCTGGAGCTTCTCCTCTCCAGGTGAACATTCCCAGGTCTCCCAGCCTTTCCTCCCAGCACAGCTGCTCCACCCCTCTAAGTAACAATAATTCTCATAATTCTACTACTAATAAAGTGTTATAACAACAACAAAAACAATAACAGTGGTAATAATAACAATAATAATAGTAATGCTATATGACAAGCAATACATTTCTCCATACCAATATATCCATCCATGTGCACAAAGCCCAGCTACTCTGCACACTCCAGGCACTTCTGGGGTCACACTCCTGGCTGCATCTGCCCTGGGGGTGTTCAGGGCATGCAAAATGTCTGAGGGCAAAACAGAGCAGATCTTTGTTACTCAGAGATCGTCGGGGGCTGCCCCAAACAAGGAATCGATGGAACAGGGGAGTGGTGCTTTAGGCCAGGGGTAGTGCTGGAATTGGGGATGATGTGGTGCTTTGGGACTGGGTTAGTGCTGGAATTGGGGCAGATGTGGTGCTTTGGGACTGGGTTAGTGCTGGAATTGGGGAAGATGTGGTGCTGTGGGTCTGGGTTAGTGCTGGAATTGGGGCCGATGTGGTGCTTTGGGACTGGGTTAGTGGTTGAATTGGGGATGATGTGGTGCTTTGGGACTGGGTTAGTGCTGGAATTGGGGTCAGGCCTGTGGCTGGACTCAAGGATATTCTCCAGCCTGAATGATTCCCTGATTCTCTGAAGCTTTGGGGGTTGCAAAAATAATTTTCAGAACACGAGGCAAAATCCTGCTTCACCTGGAGCCCTCAACAGCCCCAGCTGACCTTTCCAGGTGGTTTTTGTGGTAAACCTGGATCTAAGGGCTCTCCCAGCTAAACCCTCCCTGCCACAGCAGCCAGTCCCCCCTTGTTGAGCAAAGTGGCTTTAAAAGACCTCGTGGGTGTCCAGAGTGGCCCTGCTCCTGGCACTGCAGGGTGTCCTGGCCTCTCCCACCTGCAGGGCAGCAAGGCCACCGTGGCACTGCAGGGAGGAGCCTCCCCCTCTTTTGTTGAAAGCAGAACTGATAGGAAATGGAATGAAATGATCACAAGAGCTATTCCAGCATTTAGCTCCTTCGAGGAACAAGCCCTTCCCACTGTTGTGTTCCTGCCCAGAGCAGAGGAACCCAGGCCAGGCAGGGGACAGAACTATCTGGGAATGGGGCTCTGCAGGCAAGGCAGACACAGATTTGGGAAACTTGGATTAGGGATGGACTCAAGGAACCGGTAGGGATTCATTCCCTGCAGGAATTTTAAGTCAAGAAGGACTGGATTGGATCAGGAACTCTTTCCCTTCTGGCTGTCTCATGGGACAACATCCTCCAGCTGCAGGGGCCCCTCAGGAGCTGCAGTGCCCAGTTCCTGGTGCCCTCCACAGTTCCCACTCACAGCAGCACCTGGAGCCTGAACCTCAGCACAGTTTGTGTTCTGCTGCTTACAGCCAATTATTCCAAGGCTCACGAGCAGCTCCATTGATTTCTCCTAATTATAAATCCTATAGAAAGTTTCCAGCTTGCCACAGTCCCTGTTTTCCTCTCTGTGGAGTCAATAAAAGTTAAGAGTTGCTCCCTGGTTGCTGTCATTAGCACAATAAAACCCGGAGTAATTGAAAAGTGAATCAGGGAAATTGCCGAGTTGGAGAGCAGGGATAATATGAATTACTTGGGAGCCCAAGCAGAGCCTGTCCCTGCCTGCCCCGAGCTGGAGCCATCCTGGACACGCTGCCAGGGTGACACAGAGCTCGGGGAGGACGGGTGTCCTGCAAGGAGCAAAGCAGGAGCAAGGACCATGCTCCTGCCAAGGGACCAAAAATGACTGCATAAATTCACAGTCACAGAATGTTCTGAGTGAGTTGGAAGGGACCTCCAAAGATCATTGAGTCCAACTCCTATAAGCCAACGAGGGTGATTTTGAATCCCATCGGAGGCTGTTCCACTTCCTAAAAGACACAAATGACAACAAAACAATAAAAAAGATCATTTCTCTCTCTATTAGATTAACATTTACAAGCCAGAGCTGGAGATGCAGCAGCAGCTGAGCATTTTGTCAAGAGAACAACTCCTTCCCTCCAGACAGATTTTAACTGGTACAGGAAGACCCCAAACCCCTCAAGTCATCAGCATTGGAAGATGAGCTGATCCCACAGCCATGTTTGTGCTCCAGCTTGGAGCAGAGGCAGCAGCACAGAAGGCTCTGCTAAAACTGTTCAGTGGCAATGCTGGGAGAGGAGAGCAGCAAAGGCTTTCAGAGGCTGAGGGAGCTGGGGCTGTGCAGCCTGGGAAAGAGGAGGGTGTGTGGAGACCTCAGAGCCCCTGCAGGATCTGCAGGAGCTCCAGGGAAGGCAGAGAGGGACCCTGCATCAGGAACTGGAGGGACAGGACACAGGGAATGGCTTCCCAGTGCCAGAGGGCAGGGATGGGTGTGATATTGGGAAGGAATTGTTCCCTGGGAGGGTGGGCAGGCCCTGGCACAGGGTGCCCAGAGCAGCTGTGGCTGCCCCTGGATCCCTGGCAGTGCCCAAGGCCAGGCTGGACACTGGGGCTGGGAGCAGCCTGGGACAGTGGGAGGTGTCCCTGCCCATGGCAGGGGTGGCACTGGGTGGGATTTGAGGTCATTCCAGCCCAACCCATTCGGGGATTCCCATCACCTCAGAGCCTGAGGTTTTCTTCCCTGCCCACTGCTCATTGCACAGATATAAAATCATTCATCCTCCAAGGAGTTAATGAAGAGAACTGAGTGCCCTTTGCTTAATGTGGGCCCTGGAATATTCCCATCTATCCTGTGTGTGAGGCAGACCTGCTCACAGCCACCTGCTTTTATCCAGCATCCACAGAAACACCGATGCCTCCAACTCCCTTCCCTTATTTCCTGCACCGATCCCAACCCTGGAAATGTGCTGGGAAGTGGAGAGCGGGGAGCAAACCCCGAGTTCCTGGGTGTGTCCAGCTGGAAAGCATTTCTGTGAGTGATGGGGCTGCTCTTGTTCCTCTGGGACTCAGCTAAAAATAGCGAGGGCCCCATTGTCACCGCTGGCTCCTCGGTGCCCCGTTCAAAGCCGGGCTGCAAATCCCCCCGGGATTTAATCACCAATTCCCATCCTGCTTTGTTGTGCACGAACAAATCTCACCAGCCCTGCTCTGCTGTCTTTAGTGTTGAAAAGAGAGCAGCTGTGCTCTTCACATCCAGTTCCATGACAAAAAGCGTTTCTCCTGGCAACTGAAGGTGTGGAAATTCGGGATAATTCCTCTGGTTGCCTCGCAGCAGCGCTGGGGGGATTGCTGGAGGTGTGCAGGGGATGGTGAAACTGCCCAGGGCTCCCAGCCCTCCTGGGTGCCTCCCTGCAGTGCTGATTGCACGGAGGTACATCCAAGGATTTCTCACCCAGTACCCCATCCTGCATTCCTTCAGGGTCTTCATCCTGGCAAACTCCAACCTGAAACTGAGCCCCAGCACCTTCCTGACTCCATCCAAATGGCAAACCCATAATTCCATCCCTGTGGTCACTTCCTACCTGCAGGAGCAGCCCCTCAGCACGTGCTGACCCCATTCCACCCCATCAGGGCTGATGTTCCACCTCTGCTGGAATTCTCTTCCCGTTCCTGCTCCAGGGACAGTGCTCCGAGGCCAAAGTACAAATTCGGGGTTTGCTACAGTTCGTGGGTTTGGTTTTTCTGCCCTCGGGGAATCAGAGTCACAGAAAGGCTTGGGGTGGGAGGGAACTCAAAGCCCACCCAGTGCCACCCCTGCCATGGGCAGGGACACCTCCCACTGTCCCAGGCTGCTCCCAGCCCCAGTGTCCAGCCTGGCCTTGGGCACTGCCAGGGATCCAGGGGCAGCCACAGCTGCTCTGGGCACCCTGTGCCAGGGCCTGCCCACCCTCCCAGGGAACAATTCCTTCCCAGTATCCCACCCATCCCTGCCCTCTGGCAGTGGGTTGCCATTCCCTGTGTCCTGTCCTGCCTGGTTTGTCCTGCTCTCCTCAGGCTGGAGAAGGAATGGGAATTTCCTGCTGCGGCTCCACTCTCCCAGGGCAGCAGAAGCTGTGAGTTGGCATCGCCCTCCCTCCACAGGGGCATTGAGCTGGAGAGATTTGGCCTTTCTGGGTGTCCTGAGGGTGGCTCAGATGGGGTGGAGGAGCCCTGGAGGGCCCTGAGTGCTGTGCACAAACCATTTTGCGGCTGTGAGGCCTCAGTTCAAGGGGCTGGATGGAGGAGGAGCACCTGCAGCACACAAAACCACTCATCATGACTGGGAACATTTCAGTCCTTCTTTACTAAACTCCTCTGTTCCCCTGGCCCTACACAGCAGCCAGGGTGAGTGTCCTCTCTGCTGCACCATTTGCAGGGATTAATCAATTAATTGATACCATGAACTGTACATGTGCAGCGTCCTTCTGGGGCAAAATGTTCGTGTGCAGCAGCAATTGTGTTAGCACTTGGTTGGTGTAAGAACAGCATTTCCTACTGATCCAAACCAGAAGTGAGCTCAGAGGGAAGTGTCCTCTGCTTGTTCCTCCCACCCAGGCACAGCTGGGGGTCAGGAAGGCTAAAAAAAAAGGGGGCACCAACAGGGTTGTGGCTCATGGAAGTTGTAAGAGCCATCAGGGGAATCCCTTGTGGTTTTCTCTGTGTTGGGATGGACTGGATTGCTGCCTCTGCAGCCTGGGAGGCCATCCCTGGCACAGGGCTGGGCTTCTCTGCTGCTCCACCGGCACCGAGGCAGCTGGCAGGCCAACACCCATTTACAGCATTCACTGCTGCAGTGAACCCAACCCCAAAGAGCAAAACCCCCTCTGAGGTGCTGGGATGAGGCTGATGGAGCACAGGCTGAGCCCCGCGCCCCGGGTGTAAAACTGGGCTCTCTCCCGCAGTTTGACATGCAGAGGATAACGCTGGAGGAGCTGAAGCACATCCTGTACCACGCCTTCCGCGACCACCTCACCATGAAGGACATTGAGAACATCATCATCAACGAGGAGGAGAGCTTGAACGAGAACTCGGGCAACTGCCAGACTGAGTTTGAAGGTGAGAGACAAAGTCCTGCGGTTTCTGCACAATTTCCCTCTTCCTGTGTCTGTAAAACTTGCCCTGATCTGGGACAGGGGGGCCTGGAGTTGGCAGGGGGGCATTTTGGAGTGAGGAGCAAGGAAACACACAGAGAGCTCAACAGCTGCCCTCAGCCTTCTTCTGTCCCTCAGCAAAGGCAGTCCTGTTCCAGGCCCAAGGGTTTCCCCTCTCCCTGGCAGGGGGAAGTGCTGGGTGTCTAAGCCAGGCTGAATTTCCCGACAGAAACGCCTTCATTTCCCTCATCCCAGCGTGGAAAGACTTTCTTGGCACTGGCAGGCCCTACCAAGCTGGGTTGGAATCCTCCAGTTTTCTGTTCAAATCCCAAAAAGGCTCCCAGGGAACAGCTGGGACGAGTCCTGTCCTGCACTGTAACACCAGCAGAGAGCAGAGGTGATGCCTCTGTACCCTGCTGCCCTGGACACCTTTTGTTCTGAGCTGCCAGGACCTTTCTCAGCCAGGACAGCTCCTCTCAACATGTGAGAGGCTCTGCAAACCCAGGGGCTGAGCAGTGCTCGGGGGCAGCCAGAGAAGGGGAAACATTTCCTTCCCTCAGCAGAGCCACAAGGGATCAGGAATTGGGATCAGAACTGGGATCTAGAAATCTAGTGGATTTTGCACTTGGACAGAGCTGACACTGGCAAGGACATTCCTCATTTTAAGCCACCTCAGAAGGAGCATCTTCATGTCCTTGGCCAGAGGAACTCGTGCTGCTCCAAAGTTCTGCTGCTTGGAACAGCCAGACAGGTCTTTGTCATCCAAGCTGTGGCTGCCCCTGGATCCCTGGCAGTGCCCAAGGCCAGGCTGGATGGGGCTTGGAGCAGCCTGGGACACTGGGAGGTATCCCTGCCCGTGGCATGAGATGGTTTTTAATTTCCCTTCCCACCCAGACTGTCCCATGATTTCCTGAAATCCTCTCAAGTGCAGAAGAGCCCAGGGGAATGGAACAGAGAAGCTCAGAGTGTGAGCACATCACCCTGGCAGAGCCACTGTGCTTCCCTCCCCAGAAATCCCATTTCATACAGACCACGGGGGGAATTCTGACCTCTGCAGGGTCAAAGAACTCTGAAAGGGCACCAGCAGAGCCCCAAACAAAGCAGAGGATGAAGATGCAGGTCAGTCCTTAGCCTGGCTCATGAATGGGCTGCAGCAGCTCCCCCAGCACCCTCACCCTCTGTTCAACACTGCAGAGACGCTGGAGACGAGCACAGCTGAATTTTAAAAAGCCTGCAGGAGGGAGGCAGCAGCAGCAGCAGCACTCTCTGAATCAGGTCAAGCAACAATTGTGTTCCTTCTGGGGAGCAGCAGGGAGGAGGAGACGTTTCTTCCTTGGCTGGAGCTGTAGGTGCCCGCTGACCTGCTGATCCCGGGGGGCAGGAGCCAGCTGTCACCGCTGCCGGGAGCTTGGCGACCAGCCCAGAAAAAACCTGCGGCCCAAATGCTCAGCTTCTTATTTTGGAAGCTCCACTTTCCAAAAGTGCAGCAGGCACAGCTTTTCTTGTGGGATGTTTTGGCATTGCTGGTGCCAGGCAGAACCTAGAAGCTAAACAGACCCTTTTTAGATGTTGGGAACACACACACAAATCCAGCAGGGAATGAAGAGCAGCTGAACTGTCAGCCACGGGGCAAAGTTTCGCTGCAGATCCCAGTGGAAAGGGACAGTTGTGGTCTGGGACAGCTCTGGCAGGAGCATTTCTGCCAGCAAAGAACAGGCTGTGTCCCTGCAGCTCTCCAGGCTGGCCAGGAATGACCAGTGGTGCCCTCAGAGTTCCCAGTTCTCAAACACCAGGATCCCTACAGGACTCAAAAGCAGGAATTACCAAAAGCAGGAATTCCCCAGAAATGCCAGGGATGGTGGAACTAAGGGACAGCTGCCAGCTGTCCTGGGGCATCTCCCCGGGGGTCACTCACTCACTCCTAATTAGTGCAGTGAAGGAGATGCTTTTTGGGTGGAATTCCTGGAGTTTAATTTAGGTGCTGCCCTGGGATGAGATGAATTGCACCCTAAAAGAACTCAGTTCAGCTCCTCAAACAGCAATTCAAGCATTTCTTTCAACTCCCACCTCTATTTAATGTAGCATTCACCCCACTGAAGGGCCTTTAATTCTGGGGAGGAATGAAGCCAAGATGAGCCCTTGTGGTTTCCACTGAGATTTGGGAATCTCCCAAGGGAGCAGACCCATCAGAGACTTCCAGGAGCACCTTGGTGAAATGGGGGTCTCCACTCAGTGTTACCTCTTGGACCACAGACCAGCCCCAAAC
The DNA here is from genome assembly GCA_013399225.1 of Rhipidura dahli. Taxonomy (NCBI): domain Eukaryota; kingdom Metazoa; phylum Chordata; class Aves; order Passeriformes; family Rhipiduridae; genus Rhipidura; species Rhipidura dahli. Next base: position 145,853 of record VXAC01008536.1, read on the forward strand.
CCTTCTCCTCCTGTGGGCAGAGACCACCTTGTCCCCACCTGGATATTCCCCTTCTCCACATCTGGGTGAGCTGGCTTGGGTGCTGAAGGGTATTTTACATCACCACCAGCACAAATACATGACATTTCCATCATGCTCACAATTATTCTATTATGGTTTCTTGTGATAATGAGTTTATGACCATGAAATATTCTTCAGTGTCAATGTGGATGACAGACCTTGCACCTCTCACCACAGCCTTTACCCCAAATATAATATTTGTGTTATAGAGGGCAAGTCCAGGATTTCCTGAGCCCCCTCTGAACACTGAAGCCATTTGCAGGATGTCACATCCAGGGGAAGAACACACCCAGGGCAGGGCACAGTTCTGTCCTCAGCTGTATCTCAGTTTTTATCAGAGCTCAGGGCAGGACAGTGGGGGCTGTGTGATTTCATGGCACACAGGGAAAGGACAGTTTGCAGCAACATTGTGCTCCCAAGGATTTACAGCCCAGCAGCCTTTTCCTGGCAGCTCCTTTCATCCAACACTTGGACATAGGGCTGGTGGCAAAGCAGTGCCAGTGGTTACAGGAACTGCTGCTGCCTGCCAGGGGGGTTCCAGCCTCGTCCCTGACCCTCAAATCCATGGGATGCAGCAGCAGCTCCTCCCTGCCCTTCCTGCCCCACTCAGCTCAGCCTGGCAATGAAAAACTGACCTGTTAAACCAAAAATAACTCTGGTGGCAGCCAGAGCAAGCCACCATCCCTCACCTGTGACAGGGCTGGGACAGGGCCCTATAAATACACTGCTGCTGTCCTTGGGAGGAGCTGCTCTCTGCAGGAGAGGAGGCTCCCTGTGCTGGGAGCACTCCCCATCCCCACTGTGGGCATCATGGCCTGAACACAGCCTGGCCCCATTAACCCCAGCTCCAGGGGCAGTGGGCTGTGCCAGGGAGAGAGTTCTCCTCACCAGCCTGTCCTGAGAGAGGTGAGAAGATGAAGAATGGCCCAGCCTTGATTTGCCTTTGCCTCGTGAGGTCTGATGGATGTTGGAAACCTCTGGGTTGCTCTTCCCTCTAAGAAGGGCTCCAGAGGAGCCTCAGGCTCTGCCCATGTCCAGGGAACCAGCTCCACATCCAGCCCCTGTTGTGTCCCATGGGTGTCAGAAACTCCCACGGGCACCCAAATGTTGGCATCCAGCCCTGTGACAATGCCAGCCATGGGAACCAGCAGGATGAGCACAGATTCTGTGTGCTCAAAGATTATGGATTTAGGGAAAGGAGAGACCTGAGGGCAAACCTTCCCCTGTAAGCAGGGGGGGTAAATGGAACCTCATGTTCAAGAGGGCAGCACGTAGGGAAGAATTCCAGCAATCAGGAGGTCAGGAATTCCAGCTCCTCTTCCTCCCTGTGGATTTCAAGGGAGCAGGGGAACACTGATGCCCATCTCCTTGCTGGGGTGATTCCCAGCCAGCAGCAAGAGAGTCTGGCTGGCCCTCACAGACATTCCCCTTTCCCCTGGGGTTGTCTGCAGGTAATTTGGCTGTTTGGTGGGTAGAGAGCAGCAACTAGAACCTCCCTGCCTCCTGCTGCCTTCAGGCTCTGTTCTGTAACAGAACCCTGGAGAAGCTGTTCCATTCAGGAACATTTCTGCACAAACACCGAGCATGTTTTACTCTTCTCCTCTGAAGAGGTGAGTCTGTCATCCCAGTAAACCCCTGCCCAGCCTCGGGCTCCTGTTCCCATCCCCAGCCTCACCCTGAGAGCAGTGCTGCCTGGCAGTGGTGGCAGTGATTTCTCTGCTGCCTGGGAGTGCTTTCAAAGTGCAGAAATAATACAAAAGTACATCAAGAAATAACTACAGCTGGGCAGGAACGAGCTTTTCAAAGCACCAGGGCACCGTGCACAAAGCCAGGGAGCCACAGCACTGGCCTTGGGTTGTTTATAAAAGCCAGGGAAGAAGTCCAGGAGCAGAGCAGGGCAAGCAGACTGAGGAATTTGGGAGAGCTGCTGGCAGGGGGATTTCATTCCCTGCCCAGAACACAGTGGGGCCCCCACTCACATTCCCTGCCCATGGCAGGATGACTCCAACCCTCCCTAATGAGGGTTCTGTGCCTCTGGCACTGAGCTGGGACCACTGGGAGCTGGGATTAGGGCACAGGCACTGCTGAACATCATCCAGAGGAGGTGATGGGGGAGAAAAAAGGAATTCAAAACCAGCATCCAGGGTTCTCTGTGCAGTGAGGATCAAGACTGGATCTGAACAAAGGGTTTTTCTACATATTCTAAAAATATTCTCCTGCCTCTTTCCAAACATGGGCACCTGGAGCCTGTCCCTGGCTGCATTTTAGGTTTATTTTTTGGTTGTCATCAACCACCTGAAAGTCTCCCCTCCTCACAAGCCCATCCATGAGGAAAAGGTGATGGGAACGTCCCTTCTCAGGGCAAACCAAGCCCAAAAAGCAAAGCAAGGTCCAGAGCAGCTGTCCATCCTGTGTGTGAGGAATTCCTGTCTTTCCCTGACTACCCTGAACAGCCCAGTTGGAGGAGGGACAACAAGGCCAAGTTCTGGGTCCTGCACTTGGATCACACAACAGCCCCACGGAACGCTCCAGGCTGGGCCAGAGGGGCTGGAAAGCTGGAAAAACCCAGAGGGTGCTGGTGCCAATGTCTGGACATGAGCCCAGGGGTGCCCAGGTGGCCAAAAAAGCCAATGGCACCTGGGATGTGCCAGGACCAGGGCAGGGATTGTCCTCTTGTGCTGGCACTGCTGGGGTCACACCTCCAGTCCTGTGTCCAGTCCTGGGGCCCTCAGGACAATGCAGATCCTGAGGGGCTGGAGCATGTCCAGGGCAGGGAATGGAGCTGGGAAGGGTCTGGAGCCCCAGGAGGGGCTGAGGGAGCTGGGAAAGGGGCTCAGCCTGGAGCAAAGGAGGCTCAGGGAGGACCTTGTGGCTCTGCACAACTCCCTGACAGGAGGGGGCAGCCGGGGGGGGTCGGGCTCTGCTGCCAGGGAACAGGGACAGGAGGAGAGGGAACGGCCTCAGGCTGGGCCAGGGGAGGCTCAGGATGGATACTGGGGAAATTTCTTCACTAAAAGGGTTGTCCAGCAGTGGTGGAGTCCCCATCCCTGGAAGTGTCCCAAAAGTGTAGATGTAGCACTTAGGACATGGTTTAGTGGTGACCATGGTGGTGGTGCTGGGGTTATAATTGGGCTTTTCCAGCCATAACCATCCTGGGATTGCCTGGGGGAACCTTCAAGGCCTTTGCAAACAAATCTCCACAGTGCCCCAACACCACACAGGGTTCTGACATTCAGATGTGGGGAGGCCAAGAGAGAGCCATGAACTGGCTCTATTAAGTCACAGCACGAATCCTCAGTGATGAGCATAGCAAAAAGTAAAATTAAACAAAACAAGCGCTAAAAATCCCAACTCTATCTGGTTTTTAATTGCTGCTCTCACCTCGTTTGACAATTATTCTGTAAGCATTCACTTGGAAAGGTTCTTAATAAATCTGATTTGGCTTAAGCACAGAAAACCCAAAACAGTTTGGAAAAGTGACTCATGTACCATGGATACTCCTGGGAATTGTCACGGGGGGGGCCTGAGTGTCATCCGGGAGCACTTCTTGACTTTCCACTCATTCCCAGTTGAACTGGATGAATTGGAGGGATTCACACAAGGTCGATAATTGCTATTAAACAACTTCAGAGACAACTAAGTTCAAACTGAAAGAGGGGAAGTTTAGGTCTGAGAATGGGAAGAAAATCTTCCCTGGGAGGGTGAGCAGGCCCTGGCACAGGGTGCCCAGAGCAGCTGTGGCTGCCCCTGGATCCCTGGCAGTGCCCAAGGCCAGGTCGGAAGGGGCTTGGAGCAGCCTGGGAGAGTAGAAGGTCTCCCTGCCCATGGGACAAAGATGAGCTTTGAGGTCAATTCCAACCCAACCCAACCCAACCCAGCCCAACCCAACCCAACCTAACCCATTCTATGATTCCAACTTCACAAAGAGCTTGAAAGAAATCCACAGCTAAACCCAAATACCCCTATGAGCATTTAAAGGGATCAAAAGCCACAATGAGAGAGAGGAGTTCCTGATGTCTGAGGAAGGATTGGGATGGGCTGGTGTGGAAGCCCTGGAAGGTCGGGTGGGTTGTTTGGGAATGTCCCAGCAGGGTCAGAGTGAGGCCAGGAGGGTTCCAGTGAGAGCCCAGGTGGGAGCCCCAGCCCCGCGCTGTCTGACCGCAGCCCCTGTTGTCCCCGCAGTGCACGCCCAGAAGCAGAACCGCCAGACGTGCGTGCGCAAGAGCCTCATCTGCGCCTTCGCCATGGCCTTCATCATCAGCGTGATGCTGATCGCGGCCAACCAGATCCTGCGCAGCGGCATGGAGTAGCGCCGGCACGGCACGGAGGAGTCCTGGCAGCGGGATGGCGGCCATGCATGCGCACCCCGGGAGAGCTCCCGCCCTGATCCCACGGCACCGACACGCGGGCACAGCCGGCGCCTGCAGCAGGAGCCTGAGCCAGCAGCGTGTCCTGTGAACCAACCACATCCTTTTGGCAGGGACATCAAAGGGCTGTTCTAATGCTTTAAAGGTTTTGTTTCCTAATGCAATAATCCCATATCCAGGAGTCCCGAATTATTGCTTTGAAACAGCAATGGCAACGCGGAGGAGACTGGGATCTGGCGCTCTGCGGTTTGAAGGAGGCCCAGCCTCGTGACTTGTCCTTATCCCAGGGCCCGCTGACTATCCCACGGAGCTCCTGCCAGGCCCACATTCCCAGGAAGTTGATCGTAGCATTGCCACAAGCAAGTCCTGTTCCTTTTGTTCCACGCGTTCCAGCTTCACTTTCCTTTTCCCTTATGACCATGCCATGGAGTTTACGGCATTAGAGGGGAGCTAGAGCATCCTTGTACAGTATTTTCTGAGGAAAAAAAGGGGAGAATTTGCCAGCACCATACAAAATGTCTATTTTTTCCTTCATCAGCTCCACCTTTGACACGAGACTGTGGGGTAGCAGGAGTCTGTTGGCCATTTTTTTTCCAACTGTGAATCAGGGCTTGAGGAGCACCCCCCGCTTTCCCACCTGGGCATTGCTGAACTTGTGCAAAGTCTTCCAAGGGACTCTGCCACCACCAGCGCCAGCTAAACCTCCCTCTCCTTGGGCCTCTCTGCATATTCGACATTTGCTCTCCAGCAGTTTTACCCTTCTTCTATATTCTTCTATATTCAAGAATTTTTTCCCAGGTGAAGATCCTGAGGGAAGCTCTTCCTGAGCTTTCCTCTCCTCTCCTTGCCTGCACAATTTTAATTTATTCCGCTTCACGTGGCCTGGTTATGATCTGCAGTGAAACCTCCATGGCAGACATCGTCCTGTGGGGGAGGTTTTATTTTCACCCACATGGTGAAGTGTGGATTTGACCAGCCAACTTCTCCATTCCTTCCCAGGATCCATCCCACCACCCCCATCCCACAGGCAGGCTCCAAAGGGGGCCAGCGGAAAAGCCAAGTGCAGCAGGAGAAGAAGGAACCAAACCTGAGCCCACCCCTGTGTGTTTAAAGTGTGTCAGACTTCCAAATCCGGGGAGTGTTGGGTGTTTTTCCTGGAATACATTTTAAGGAGCAGCAAGGAGAAGACGGAATGGTGCAGAGCAGGGACACCACACGGGAAGCGCAAGGAGCCAGCATTACTTGGGAAGGTGTTTTTCCTTTGAAACTCACACAAATCCATGCATTTCCCTCTGGATGAGCTGTGCCCTCGGATGCCACACCAGGACAGAGGTGATCTCCTGCTCTCCTGGGAGGGGTTTCCCAGCTGGTGATCACAGAGGGCTCCAAGGGAGCTCTGTGGAGGCACTCGGCTGCTGGAGTGGGGTGGCTGTGCTGGGAGAGCCCCAGACACACCAAGGGACACTGAGATCTTGCACCTGGATGTGGAGGTGACTGTTCCCTGTTCCCTGTTCCCTGTTCCCTGTGCCACAGGAGGGGCAGGATGGCTCCCCGAGGGGCTGCACACCCCCAGCTGCCCTAATCCCACACGGCAGCCACTGACTGACACTGGATCCATCCCGAACACTCATTCCAGGGCTTTCTTTTCTACCAGTCTGAGTGACAACATTTACCTGTATTTTTAGCATCCTGATTTAAAAGTCTGCTGCTCGTTGTCCTGTCTCCCACCACCCCTTTAAACTCAAGTCACTTTAAGGTGTGTCAGTCTCCCACCTCCACCTTCTCCTGCCATTTTCCTGGTGTCCCCTCCATCCCAAAGACAACAACTTTTCCACAGCAGCTGAGTTGGTTTTTCCTGCCTTTCCCAAACACCCAACTCCTGCATTTCTGTTCTGCTGTGACCAATAGAGGTGAACTGCAGAATATTCCATTAAAAAAACGATTCTGTCTCCCAGAAGATGGAGAGATTTCCATTTGCTGTAGGGCAGCAGCAGAATATCTGTGGGATATTCTGGTGGGGGATCCTTGGTGCTGGGGAGCCCAGGCACATTTTCTGTGCTGGACATTGCAGATAATGAGCTTGGACATCATTTTAAGGAAACTCATCCCCACTTTTAGGTCTCAGGGGTCTGTGAAAAGGTGGCGGCAGTGGGAGAAAAGGCTAAATGTTCCTTTCCACCGAGGAATACTCATTTTGTCCCTGGGAGTGTGCTGGAGTGAGCATGGGCAGATGGAGGTGGAGGGGAGGGATGGGGGAAGCACGGGGCAGAACAGTGCCTCCGCTGAGCCCAAACCCGCAACCCTGAACCCACAACCCCAAACCCACAACCCCGAATGCACAACCCTGAACCCACAACCCCAAACCCACAACCCCGAATGCACAACCCTGAACCCACAACCCCAAACCCACAACCCCAAACCCACAACCCCGAACGCACAACCCTGAACCCACAACCCCAAACCAGACATTTCCCCCCATTCCCTCACCCATGTGCCACAGACCCCCAGCAGACTGCAGGCCCAGCAGGCACCCCATGGACAATGCTTGCATTCCGTGAAGCTTTCTGGAAGGCTCCACAGTTCCTCCCTGCATGCTCCATAATCTCTTGTAAATAGAGCCGTTCTCCAGCCCAGCCCTTCCCCTCGTAGCTCCATCTGTAAAGACAAACCTGTAATTAATATATTGGTAAAAGCCATAGCCTGGTGTCAGTAGAGTTCATTGCACAACTCCCCACTGATTTTACTGGGTACAGGATTTTGGGGGCTTTGGGGTGTGACTCTTCTGTAGGGAACCTCATTTTTCCATGATGAATCAGGGTCATGTGTTGCCAGAGGTCTCCTTTCCCTTCCTAGAGCAGCCTTCCTCCCTCTCCAGGCACTGTCAAGAGATCCCTTCTTCACTCAGTGACTCCTGGCAATGCAGGATGGATTGGACCAAGCGATTCCATCCTTTCCTTCCCCACAACCTTCCCATCCTTCCCATCCAGCAGCACTGGATGTCTCCTACCTCCCTCCCTGGCTCCATTTATGTAACATCCATTTATTTCCTTTTTTTTTTTCCTTCTACACAAGAGGGGGAAAATAGGGCTTTTTGCTGCTTTTACAGACAGGAGGTAAAAATAGAGCAGTAAAATTCTGATTGGAACCTGATGGCAAAAGCTGAGAGGGGAGAAAGCAGAAGAATCAAAGACATAAAAATAAAAACCCCACATCCCATACTTTAAGGAAAGAAACCCCTATTTAAGTGCTAATTAACATACTTTAAAAAATACCCAGACTGCAGCAGAGCTGTCAGAAAAAGCTCTAAACTTCTGCTCTTGCCAGTTCCAGGAGGATTGAAGTGTCTTTTCAGCCCTGCAGCTCTGGAGGAACAGGAGATTGCCATGGCAACCCTGGCTGTTCGTGACATGGGTGCCACCGTGGCAGAGCACACACCATCCCAGACTTCCAGGGATGGGCAAACAGCTCCCAGCAGTGGGACAGGGGCTTTGCTCATGGATTAGGAAATTATTAGGAATTCATGAGCAGCTCTGTTGGCTTGGCCACTAAAATCTGTGTGCAATTAAAGGGACTGGCGTGCAGGGAAGGCTTCAGGAGGGAGGTGATGATCCAGCCTGAGAGAGGCTTTGGTTTCCTTCAGGAGGGAGTGCAATCCAGCCGGAGCACTGCCTGCCCTGGGCTTGCTGAGGACACTTTGGAAAGGTTCTCCATGTGGGGTTTGAGCTCTGGTGGGAAGGATTTGGGTTCCTGCTCCTGCACGGCTGTGCCCCTGATCACCACTGACCGCTGACTTTACCAGGGATCCTGTTCCCTGCTCCTGGAGAAGCCAGCAGAAGGAACAGCAGGCTCATGAACGCTGAAATAATTTGGAGGCCATGGGGAAGAGAATTCCAGCAAAAGCTGCTGCAGGAGCAGTGCTCACCTGCCAGAGCTAAAACAATTCCCAACGGGCAGCCTTGAGGAAACCCCAGCTGGGCAGTGTCCGGGCAGGACAGGTGCAGTGGCTTTGTCCTGTGCGGGGCCAGGGGCTGCACTTGAGGTACCTGTTGGTCCCTTCCAGCTCAGGATATTCCACAGTGGTGGTTCTGGTGGCCCTGGAGAGGCAGACCCTGCTGACAGCCAGTGCCACCTGGGAGGGGTGTCACCTCCTGTGGCACCCACGGGAGCCCGGCCCCTCCACGAGTGCACCACTGAGAAGGAATTTCTGATCAGAAGCAACGTCAACATAACTGAAAGATTTAAACTGGGAAGGCTTGGCTTTGTTAGGACGGTGTTCCCATGCTGTGGGAGGTGGCAGGGAATTAAAGAGAGTTCACAGAATATTTCCCTTCCTCCTTGATGGGCACCCCCAGATCCCCTCGGCACCGTCAGCACCTGGGACAGCGATCACAGACCCCAGGTCCAGGGAGAGCAGGAAGGAGGGAGGGGGGAGCACCCCCAGCTCCTGCCCCTGCTCCCCGGTGAGCCAGAGCTGAATATCTGGGTGTAATCCAGGTCATTTGAGAGATTCCATCCCGGTTATCCAGAGGTTTCACCTGTTGGACGTGTGCTGGAAGGGCTGGATGCTGGCTGCTTTAATTCCAGCAGCTTTTAAAACAGAGATGTCCATAGGAACCCATCTTTTTGAGCTGGAGCCGAGTAAAGAGGAGTTTTAAATCCAGAACTAAGGTAGGAAGCAAGAAGCCAAGGTAGAAAACATTCCCAAGGATGCCACTCTAGATGGCTGGAATCTGTCTGGGTGAGCCAAGGACCCACTGGTCCTTTTCTCCGTGGAAAGCGTTGGAATATTTTGTCCCAAAACCCCACTCTGCATCCTCGTGCCGGGTACAGAAGAGTGAAACTTCTCCGGGGCCACCCCCAGCACCCCTGGGAGGAGCTCCAGGTGACTGGGAGGAGCTCCGTTCCTGGTGAGGGCCCTGGGGCAAGGGGACTCTCAGCTTTTCCCATGGAAATCTCATCCCCTGCACGTGCTGGGAGCTACCGGGGCTGTCACCAGCCCGAGGTGCCAGGAGCACAGCCCCCGGCAGCCCCTGATCAGCGAGGGGAGAAGCAGTGGGAGGAATGACATTAAAATCTCAGAGAATGAAGTTCCTCATTTTACCCACCCCTGTAATCCATGATTTAGTTCCTGCTTTATGGATGAGCGTTTGAAAGAAGAAAAAACAACCCTTCTAAAATGAGAATCTGATGAAGTGTCTTTTTTTCCTTGGCTCTGAATCACACTTCCATTCCACTGATGAAGATGTACAGAACTTGCTGGGTTTCAATCTATTATTTTACCCTCCTGTGCCCTGACAGTGCAATTACTTTTCCCTGGCATCACTTAAAACCTGTTCCTTTCCCTGGAATTTAATGCAGAAAAGGAAAAGTTTCCCCACATTTCCATCTCCTTATGTTGTTGGCTGTTACTGGGGCTGGGTCTGTGTTTCTCCAGTCCAAGAAGGGTTAGGCAGCTCTAGGAAGTGTAGAAGTTTCACCAAGAGCAAGATGGGCAGCAGATCTAACACCATTTTAATTGGAAGTGTGCTCCACTTACACATTTCTGGTGGCAAAAGCCTGGAAAGCTGCTGTAATTTGGTATCTTCACTATGAAATAATTGCAGTCCCAGAAGAGGGAGAAAGGAGAAAAAAAAAATCCTCTGGATCTAGAGCTCAGTACTCGACAATCTGATGATGAAAGTACCACAGGGTTTTTTTATCTTTGTCTTTTTATTTTTGTCAAGACAGACCAAAATACTCTGTAGCCTTGAAAATCATTGCTAGATGAAATTGTCACTTTCCACCCAATTATCTTCCCCAGCTGCTCCTGGCCTGTCTTTGCCAGCTCCCAAACCAGCAGCTCCATTTACCCCCTCCAGGTGAGCCCCATGTTCCAGGTCCCTTTCCCAGCTGGTCCCGTGTCTCCATCATCCATCAGGAGGCATCGGGAAGCTCTGGGGTGGCTCCAGGAGGCCCCTCTGGTGCCTCCAGTGCTTGGGCACATCCTGTCCCTCCTGGGGGCACTTCCAAAGGCTGCAGGTGATGGCTTTGACCTCGATCCTCACGTTCCTGCCTCGATTCCCACCGCAGCAGCCCGAGGGGGGGTCACAGTCCTGAGCATCTCTCCCAGAGCAGCTCCTGTTCCCTCAGGTTGATCTGGGCTGGGGCAGGAAGGGAGAGCAGGCTCCAGGGTCAATCAGAAAGAACTCATTAGAGTTAATTGGCTTCCAGTGGAATAAGCCCAGGGTCCAGCCTGTTGCCATTTAATCCATAACAGGATCGAAGGAATCAACGCTTCCTGATTCATCTCTAGGAAGTTCTCCACTAATCCCTTTTTGTCACCGTTTCATGTTTCCCAGCCATTTACTGTTCATTTGTAAACTCACTGGGTTTTTTTGGTTCGTTAATGAAAGACATGGCTTTTTAATTAAAGAGAAAAATTCACAAAGTCAGCAGCATAATAGTAAAAAGGAAAAAAAAAATCCAACAAAAAACCTTTGTACAAAACACTGTAAATATTAATATAAATTAACTGGGCATGCACCTGAAATAAATCCTATGTTATTGCAAGTTATCTGAGTGTATAAAGGAGTGTATAAAGGAAAACTGAATGCCATATGTATCAGCTGTTCCCTCTAACCAAACTCTTCTGTAAATATATAATCTGTATAAAAATATTTTAATTTTACCATTATTTATGCAATAGAAATAAAGGTTTTTTTCTTTTGATGAAGCTTTTTTTCCCTCTTTTGAAGCACTGATATTTATTCATACCCGAGACCAAGAGCAAAAGCAAGATTTGCATAAAATATTAGGACAGGGACCCTTTATTCCTTCTGAGAGATACATGAACATTGGGGGGGTTATTTTGCTTTGAAAATAGATTTACATATTTAAAAGCCTGTTACTACCAAAAGAGCTCCTGGCTGGAGAAATGGGATCAGCAATTCCAGATGCACAGGAAGCCAGAGGGAGAGATTGAACTTCTCCTCTGGAAGGCAAAGCCACAACTGGTCAGATCTTGGAGAGGAAGGTCAGCACCTGATTTAAAAGCCCTTTTTTATCCCTCCAGAGAGCCAGAGGCCAATCCCTGAGCTGGGGTGGGCTTGGGGCAGCGTTGCTGCTGGGAGGAGGATGTTGAGCACAGCTTTAATCCTGACCCCAGCACTGCCAAGGCCCGAGAGCTGCTCCGTGAGGATTCACTGCAGAACCCTTTGTCCCTTCACAAATCCAGATCTCTTCACCTCCCTGGAGCCCTTCCTGAGCAGGTGCCAGCCCAGCCTGTCCTGCTGGAGAAGGGCACAGGGAGGGTGATGACTGACACCACCAGCCCTGGCACCGGGGCCTAAATTCCGTTTGAAAAGGGAAGAGCTGATGGGGCAAATCAGCTTCCCCCAGGTGGGTCCAGGTCACACAAGGCTGGACAGGGCTTGGAGCAGCCTGGGATAGGGGAAGGTGTCCCTGCCCATGGAATGAGAGGAGCTTTAAGGTCCTTTCCAGCCCAAACCATTCTGGGATCCTGGGACAGGCTGGGTCTGAGCAATTCCAGGCAATCCCTGCAGTCCAGGCAGGGATTGCCAGTGGGCAGTGAGTGCTGCAGGAAATCCAGGTTTGCCAGGTTTGTACAAAAGCAGGCACTGCACACTGTCACTGACCTCTCGTGTTCCAAGGGAATGGCTCAGGAATGGGCTTGGATTTATCACAGGAATGAATGAAATGTACTCGAGGAATTCCTGCATATTTACCATGGGAAGAATGAGTAGCTGGAAGAATTCCTGGCTGGGAGGAGGAACCTGCACCCCGCAGGTGTCCTTTGAAAGCTGCTCCACACAGCTCAGCGTGTTCGGGGTCCTCAGTGAACAGCCAGGTTTGTACCTTGTGTTTCAGCCACCAGAGCTGTTGAGAATCTGAAATTTGCTGCTACCCCAGATCCTCGGAGAGCTGAGCACAGCTCAGCGTGACACCAGCAGGGAATCAGGGGAAAGCAGCTTTAAGAGAGAAAAACCCCCCACGTGTGGCCTGAGAGCCAACTGCTGCATCCCTCCAGCAGCATCCCATGGACACAGCCCTTGTCCCAGCTCCACCAGAGTCTGCTTAACTCCCTGGTTATTTTAACACTCTCCATTAATGGAGCATTGAGGGGTTAATTTAATACTCCTCATTAATGGAGAAATGAAGGTGAAAACACCACCCCAAAGGCCCCCATCCTTCAGCTGGGCCCCATCAGGGTTTCAGGGGCTGCTGCTGCTGTGCTGTGGGAGCAGGCACTGGCAAAGGGCAGGAGCGATGGTGCAGGTCTAATCCAGCTCCCAGGGAGTCCATGGCAGCATTCCCAGACTTTGTGGGATTTGGATTAGGTCATCACCCAGCACAGCACTTCACACCCTGGCTCCTTGCTTGGTTTAAATGGAGTCTGGCCAAGGCCTGGGATTTAATTACTGAAATCCAAGTCCTGAGGAAAAGAAATAAACTTTTCCTTACCCTGAGTGAAATTCAGGCACAGCCCCACCTAAAACCTCTGGTCATGGCTGGACTCCCCAAGCCCAAAGCTGCAGCAGGGACTTGGTTTGACCCCACACTTTCCCCCAGACAGGTCCAGGCTGACCCAGAGATGCCCCCCTGGGCTGATCCCAGCACAGCAGCAGGAAAGGGACTGGGATTGTGCCCCTGTGCTCAGGTGAGACCCCACCTGCAGAGCTGCCCCAGGCTTGGCCCAGCACAGGGAGGAGCTGGAGCTGCTGGAGGAGCCCAGAGGAGGCTCCAGGGTGAGCAGAGGGATGGAGCAGCTCTGCTGGGAGGAAAGGCTGGGAGAGCTGGGAATGTTCACCTGGAGAGGAGAAGCTTTGGGGCGACTTCACTGCAGCCTTCAGTGCCTGAAGGGGCTACAGGAAAAGACGGAGAGAGACTTTGGAAAGGGCTGGAGGGACAGGACACAGGGAATGGGATCAAACTGACAGAGTGTGGGTGGGATATTGGGAAGGAATTGTTCCCTGGGAGGGTGGGCAGGCCCTGGCACAGGGTGCCCAGAGCAGCTGGGGCTGCCCCTGGATCCCTGGCAGTGCCCAAGGCCAGGCTGGACACTGGGGCTGGGAGCAGCCTGGGACAGTGGGAGGTGTCCCTGCCATGGCAGGGGTGGCACTGGATGAGCTTTAAGGTCCCTTCCAACCCAAACCCTTCTGGGACTCTGTGACCCTGCAGCTGCCTTTGTTGCTCTCCTCTCTCCTGATTACCATCTCTAGGAAGTGTTTGCTAATGCAAATCCAGAGCAGTAATTTATTTGGGACGAGCCAGTTAATCCTGGCAAGGCTCTCCTGTGTAAGTATAGACCAATATCGTCTTGTTTTAATTGCTTCTTTCAGAGTTCCTCAACAAATCAAAAACATTTTAATTAAAAAATTCACCCAGAGTATCTTCCGGATCTTTTCCCATTTGTTCTTCCTCCTACCAAAATTATCAGGACAATTGTGAAGTTCTAAAGAAAGTAATTACAGCAGATGTTGATCTCTGCTGTAGCACCAGGCTTGCTGAATGCTGCACATCAGCCCCCTGACTTTAGTTTTTTGCAGCTTTCTGAAGCAGAAATTTCCATCCTTGGTGTTCCCTCAGACACGAGGCTGTGTAGGAGCTGGGATGATTTCATTCCAGCTTTCAGCCAGCTGCTAAGGCTTGGGGAAATTTGGAAGGGAGAAGGGGGAAGAAAAGAGGAGACAGAACGAAGGAACTGCCAGGGGTACAGGGATTTGAGCACAGAACAGTAAGGGATAGCTGAAATATGTTCTATTTCACTCTGATACCATTCCTGGGCAGGAAGGCCCTGCTCCACCACCACCTCCCCAGAAGGGACGATGATAAATCCACTGAAGTGGCAGTATCAGGCTGAGGATGCCAAGTGCCAACCTGGCACACTGCAATAAATCTCTTTTAACCCTAATTACTGCCTAAATTTCCCCTGGCCCATAATGACCTGCTTTGGAACAAGCTGGCAGAAATAACTGCCCAGACAGTGCCAGAGAGCTGAGACAATTACAGCAGTGCCACTGCTGACAGGAATGAAATGCAAGTGCCAGCACTTGTCCCACAGCCTGGGGCAGGATGCTGGGGGTCCAGGAAAACCAATTTTCAGCACTCTCAGACTGCTCAGGGCTGCAGAACTAGAGAAGGAGCAGTGTCCCCCAGCCACAGGGCAAGAGAAACATCATCCCTTGGCTGGTGGGGAAATGCCTCCAGGTCTGAGCTAAAATGACAAACACAAAGGACAAAACTCGGGGAGCTGCGAAGGTGTGCAGGTGAACTTGTGTCAAAGCTCCAGCTCTTCTTTCTCTGCACCTTGAGTTTCACAACAAACTCAGGTCTCTGCCTCCAGCCCATCAGTTCTCAACCTCTGTCCTTCTGAAGTCTTTGAGCTGGACCTGCCAGGGAGCTCTGTCTGCACTGGAGACTTTGGGCAAATCCCCAGCAGGTGCAGCAATGGGCCCCACGTGGTTGGTTCTGAGACATCAAGGATTGCAGAATCCCAGAATGGGTTGGGTTGGAGGGACCTTAAAGCCCATCCAGTGCCGCCCCTGCCCTGGGCAGGGACACCTCCCACTGTCCCAGGCTGCTCCCAGCCCCAGTGTCCAGCCTGGCCTTGGGCACTGCCAGGGATCCAGGGGCAGCCCCAGCTGCTCTGGGCACCCTGTGCCAGGGCCTGCCCACCCTCCCAGGGAACAATTCCTTCCCAGTATCCCACCCATTCCTGCCCTCTGGCACTGGGAAGCCATTCCCTGGGTCCTGTGACCACAGCAGCTGAATTTCACACACACAGATTGCAGGGCAAGAGCACAAACCCTGCAAACACCCAGCACGGGGGTCACTCTGAAGCTGGGTCACCCCCTGTCGTGAGGGGTGACAGGGACAAGGCTCCAGCCATGTCCCCACTCCTGGCCCTGCTCCAGGGGCACAGCAGAGATCCCAGAGGTACCTCAGCCCCAGGGAGAACACGATGCCACTGAGCCACCTCCAGATCCAAAAAGTTCCAGCTCACAGAGTGTTTCACAGCAGAGCTGCAGAACATCCTGAAGTGTGTGGAAGATGTCACCTGGAGGGGCTGAGAGCCCCCAGGCTGGTACGAGCAGTGCTGGTGTAAGAAGGGCAATCACCGCATGTGAGGCAGGAAAGCTCTCAAGTGATTGCTGTTTGCAGAGGCTGATTAAACAGAAATTAATCTCATCTGCATGTTCCGTGAGAAATGTGGATGGAATAGCAAGAGCAGCCTTCCCCATGGCCTTTGGGGAGCTCACCCCTGGCCTGGCATGTCCCACCCATGGAGCTACGGAGCTCCCAGGCCAGCACCAGCACCTCTGGCATCCGGAGGTTATTGAAGCTACACTTGCAGAGGTGGTTTCAGATGGAGAATGAGCTCATTGCCCTCAGGCTGCTCCTGGGGAAGGACACAGCTCTCTGTTTGCCACATTCCATTGTGGCAGTGGCCGAGTCCCCCTTTGGCCTTCGTGTCAACCAGGACATCCTGGGGGTGGATTTTCCTGCCCAGGGTGGGGGTCTGAGGGCGAGCCTGACACTGATCCTGAGGGAGGTGCAGAAAGACAAACCACCCTCCAGAGCTGCTGATGTTAGTGGGGTCTCCTCCCCTGTGCTGCCTCCTCCTCGTGTTTATTCAGTTTCTAGAAGGTTCTGTGTGGTTCTGCTCCCCACTGGCTCATTTAAATAAGGTCCTCCCTGAGCACCTTGTCATTGGGTATCTGTCACAGTTTGTCATTGTCCTACTGCTTTATCCCCTTGTTCCTCCCCTTTTTATTTGTATGAAAGGCCATGTAACTGCCTTTCTGTGCTTTTTGTGGCCTCACTACTGTGACAGGGGACTGCTGCCAGCTCCCAGAGAGCCCAGGAGCAGGCTGCTCCCCCGGGAGCCTCCCCCAGGCTGCAGCCTGTCCCGCTGCTGGGCACTCCAAGCAAGCCGCCTGCTTGGCCCCCGGGCGGTCAGAGGCATTGCAGGTCCTGCTGCTCATCTGCATCACACTCAGCTTCTCCAGCTTGGGTTGGGATGGGATGGGATAGAACAGAACAGGACATTGCAGTTTATTTCAGCTGAAGTGACCTGCAATGATCATTCAGTCCAGCTGGGACTACTTTAGGGCCGATCAAAAATTAAAGCTGATTTTCAAGGGCGATTTCCAAGCTCTCCTTAAACATGGACTTCATAAACACTGGGGCCTCGAACACCTCTCAGAGCAGATCAGGTGATCAGCCTGTCCCAGTGTCTGAGCAGCCTTTTGGCACAGAAATGCTTCCTCAGGTTCCTGGCAATGCCCTGAGGCCTCCATGAGCCCCTGCCATGAAGTTCCCAGACACACCATGAGTGGTGAATTCTCACAGCACCCCGGCTCTCATTAAGAAGAGATTTCTTCATCATCTCCCTCCCTCCCAGCCTCATTTCTAAATCTGAATTATCATCCAGAGCCCCCTGGGCTGGCACTGGCACAGTCTGTGCCCAAGGAGCAGCAGGGCCCTCCCTGGTGCAGCAGGGATGGGAGCAGCTCCCAGCATCCTGCACATGGGAGGTGCCTGGAAAACCTGGGGGTTCCTCCTGCCTCCTTCAGGATGGGTCTGCTGACCTTGGGCTGAAACCAAGCCTTGCTCTGGGCAGGGACAACTGGTGTCTGAATTAAATGGTCAGGAATGGCAGTCAAAGGCTGCAAGACACTTCATTATCAGGATACCAGGATGCAGCATTATCACAGACCCCAGGATGCAGCAGTTTTGTCACCATTTCCAAGGGAGCCTTTTTGAGCACAAGCAGGAGCTGGCAATGCTGGGAACAGACGGATCCAGGAAGATGCGTGAAGAACCCAGTGACCAAAGCTCTGGGATCTGAGGGAGAGGGGATGCTGTTTCCTACCACACTGTGCGAGCTCCCACTGTGCTGGTGCCAATTTTAGTGTCTTCTCTCACTTTGAACCGGAGAGAACCTAAAAGCCTGAAAAATACTGAAAATGGGAATTGCTGCTTATGGTGAAAGAAATCTCCAAGTACCAGGAACAGGCTTCAGCTCAGGACCTGTCAACGCAGACCTGCCAAAATTAAATCTATTTGAAAGTGCATAACCCACACTTTAATCCTGAAGATCTACAAGATGCTGCTTGGAATATTTATTATTTCTTACACTCCGTTTCAGAGAGGATTTTAAAAATCAATTAACTCCTGTCCTATTCACGTGTTCACCCCCTCTTGGAGAAAATAACTTTGCAGGTGTTTTGAAATGATTGTCCCCTGCAAGGAGGAAGCTCAAGCACCAGTTCAGAGGGCAGGAAGGAAGAAATGAGAGGGACAATACTGGGATAAAACTGAAAAAAATGTTGAGGACATGGATTTGCTTGTGCTGGTCTCAGTAACAGCCTCAGGGAAAGGTGTGGTACACCAGGGGTGCTCCGGAGTGCTGGCATTTCTTGGGAAAGCAGTTTCAGTGCTGCCGTGGTAAATGGCTTAAAGCCTTCAGGGTAGGTCGGGCAGGAAGCTGGAGCTCAGTTCATAATTGTAATTACTGCAGCATTTTCAAACAAATCAGAGTCAGTGTCCATGAATAAAGACTCCTTTATGGAGGAGTTGGAGATTAAACCATTTCAGGTGATCAGGAAATGGGAAGGAACCTCCAGTTGAACATCATCTCCTTTAACAGCCTTGCTGAGCTACAGCAGAACTTCTGAGAGGAGCAGCAGCAAAGGCCAAAGGCAAAGCTGAGGCACCTCCCCCTGCCAGAAGCAGGGCCCCAAAAAGCCCCTCAGGGATCATTGTCTCCTAAGAGTTCCTGGCTGCCATCCAGGTGATTTCTCCAGGGAATCTGGTGCTCAGCAGGAGCTGCCACGTGGGATGGCACCGGGAGGACATGAGGCTTGCTGAGCCCCAGAGGTCACTGCCTGCTGCCACGGTGTGACACAGGGGCTGCTGCTGGCACAGGGCAGATCAGGTGCACCCAAAGGGAGAGGTGCTGCAGGGCCAAAGAGCACTGATGCAACCTGAAACCAGAGGCTAGACCAGAGTAAGAGATAACAGGAGGTGTTTATTTAAAGGGCCTTCAAAAGTACACCCTGGGCAGTCCAAGGGCTGGACCAAGATGGACCCTGGGTCACGGGTTCTTGACACTTTTATGAGTTTGCTTCATTTGCATATCAGGGTTAATTCTCCACTTACAA
This sequence comes from Rhipidura dahli, assembly GCA_013399225.1. NCBI lineage: Eukaryota > Metazoa > Chordata > Aves > Passeriformes > Rhipiduridae > Rhipidura > Rhipidura dahli. The sequence goes on from VXAC01008536.1 coordinate 164,445, forward strand.
CCTCAGTTCATGATGTAATTAACCCAAGTTTGCCCCTCCAAGACAAAGGGGTCAGGGTCTGGGAAGGGGCAGATGAACCCACCAGGTGCACATCTGGCTGTGCAGGTGGTGCTGAAGGTTTGGGCTCCCAGCACCAGGGATCGACCCTGGGAGCAGCTGGATCTGTTGGGGGGTTGATGCATCCACCTGGCCTCATACCACGGGCAAAACCAGGGAGTGTGTGGGGCCCAGCAGGGACAGGGGACTCCCTGCCCAGCAGCCTCTGACAGCAGCTCCAGTGGCCCCTGTCAGTGCCCTCCCTGGGACACCACCATGGCTACAGAGATGGTTCTCCCTCTGCATCCCCAGGCCACGGCAGGCACTCCAGAGGGGCTGTGGAAGCTGTGGCTGGGCAGGACCAAGCAAGAGGCACCTCTGGTGTGTGTCTGTGTGTGCACAGAGGAGACTCCAAGTGCTCAGCAGGGAATCAGTGGCAATTCCAGAGCCTGCCCAGGGCCTTGGCCCTGCACACCTGGACACGCCAGGCACTCAGGGACATTGCTGTGTTGTCCCTGGGAGTTGCCCACCGGGAAACCCCCATGCCCAGGTGCCCATCACCCCTGGGAAAAGGCTCTCTGTCCTGGCCCATGTGACATCCTGGGCACGTGTCACAATGGGGCTGCTGCCAAGGGCCCCAGCAGGTCCCACTGTCCCTGTGCAGCCTGGGTGAGCAGTGGGTGCACAGCTGCGTCCTCCCCCTGCTCCCAGCCCCTCGTGGCAACACCTGGCTCAGGGGTTGTGGCTGCTTTGGGCACTGGGCCAGCCCTTGCCCCCTGCCAGCTGCCCAGGCCCTCCGATTGCTGCCCCACATCCCCACGGCCCCTGTCCCTGATCCCCCAGTGCCGGCTCCCTCCATCCCAGCCCCACCCAGCCCCTCTGTTGCTCCCCCCACGGGCCATGTTCACCAATCTCCTGTTGCTCTGTGTGCAAAGCCTCCTCCAGTACCCACAGCCAGTGGGCGATGGGCTGGACAAGGCCAGCCGGGAGCGGATGCAGCAGCGGGAGGAATTCCTGAACCAGCAGATGGCTGAGCTGCTGCAGGAGCTGGAGTACCAGGCCTTGGAGCAGAGATTTGGGACCTGGGGAGCCCTGCTCTGGACTGCCATGCAGCAGAGGATGTTCTGGGCTGCTGCTGGAATGCTGCTCCTTGTGCTGGGGCTGTGGTTTTGCCTCAGGGAGAGGAGCAGCAGAGCTTGGGATAGCTGGAACAGCTCTGGGGACAGCCCCAGCAGCTCTGGGGAGAGCTCCAGCAGTAGCTCAGGGGACAACGAAGAAGGGGACAGCGATTTGGATGACCTGAGAAGGCTCCTAGAGGAGCACATCGACTGGGTTGTCCTGGACTGAGCCGAGGCTGTGCCATCGTGAGCAGCCCGATGGACAAGTTCAGCACTGCCCTCAGCCATGGCCTGTGCCTGGAGCCTGGCACAGAGACTCCCATTCCCCTGGACACTGCCTGCCCTCCCTTCCCACGAGACTGCCCTCACTCTGGGAGCTGGGCTCTGCAGGCAGCTCCGGGATGGTGCTGGGGGAGTTCTGGAGGAGTTCTGGGATAGTTTTATCAATAGATTTGTCTGTAGTTCTGGGATAGTTCTGTCTGTAGCTTTGTCAATGGTTTTCACTCAAAGCTGTTGCTGAGTAGTTGGGGATGGGGCAGAGGCTCCCGGCTGCTCGGCTGCCCTGGAGCTGGGGGCATTTTGCCCCAGAGCTGATGCTCTGCTGGGCTCTGGTTCCACTGCTTGTTCATGCAAAGCTCCCCCACTGCTCCATGCTCCTGCCTTGGGGCCCTTGGGGTCATCTGTCCTTCCCAGGAGCTGTGCACACGTGGAGCAGACGAGCCCGGCCGGGCCCTGCGTGTCCTGAGGAGCCGAATTCCTCCTTGTCCTGCAGCTGCTGGGCCCTTCCCCAGGCCTTGTCCTGCTCCGTGGGCTGGGCTGGAGGAGCTGCCAGGATGTCAGCAGGGACAGGGGGCTGGAGCAGGGAGTGCTGAGGGCAGGAGGGGGAAGGAAGTGAAGAAGATCCCCACGAGGACAGAGATTTTGCCGTGGTTTCTGAAGGAATCTCCCAGGAGGGGATCTCCAGGAGCACAGCACCCATGGGTGTCTCAGGTTACAGTGGAAGGTGTCACCTAAAGTCTGTATTCTATCAGCAGCTGCTAGAACCAGCTGGGGCAGGGTTCTTTGTCTCATCCATGACATCCCTGATAACTCCCTGTGGAGGGAAATCTTCTGGAATGGATCATCCCATAAAATCCATCATCCCACTGTGAGATGCTCCGCCCAGGGGGAGGAACCCAGCATTCCCACCTGGATATAATCTGAGCTTTGGAGCACCGCAGTCAGCCCCGACCTGCTGGATTCCCAAAGGACAAGACTGCTACCACCAGCCTGAGTAACGGGGTGTTGGGTTGTACCCTGACTCTGTCAGTGTTTCTGTGCTATTGCATTTATTTTAATTTTCCTATTAAATTGTAATTTTGACTTGGAATCTCTCACAGGTTTGCTTTCGAACTGGTACAATGGGACACACTCCCCAGTTTATTTTTGACCAGGGTTCAAGGGAGCCCCTGTGGGCGCTGTCCAGGCAGAAGGGGGGGGACAATGGATGTTGCTTGGTGGGGCTGGCTGTGCTCTGGCCCCTGTAACATCCTGGGCACGTGTCACAATGGGGCAGCTCTGAAAGGTCCCAGCAGGTCCTGCTGTCCATGCAGCCCGTGCCAGTGGTGAGTGCTGGGGCAGGAACCCCACACCAGGGGTAGCAGCTTCACTGGGTTTGTTGTTGCTGCAGTTCCAGCAGTGCCACCCTTCCAAAGGAGTGTTAACATTTAATTCTTGTTAAACTTAGCTTGGGGGACAGTGACATCCTGGTGCCCTCACAATAACTGATGGAGACATCCTTCACAAGCTTCCAGAGGGAGCTCAGTGCTGTTTGTACTCTCTCCCCTTCCACTGGGTCTGACTGGGAAGATTTGTGATGGAATAGTTGGAGAATGCCCCTGGCTGAGCTGAGCTTCCAGCAGCAGGAATCAGCTAAGACCCAGTGCTAATAAAAATCAATGAAGCATCCTCACAAGGCAAAGTTTCCCTTTACAGCTCACAGCCTCCTCATGCTGATAGAAGATGACAATCACCAGATGTGGCAAAATCAGCTGAGGGCAGCTCCAAAAAGCTTCAACACACCCCAGTTCCCACTAACTTATTTATAGAGCCACAGACATCTTTTAATGCTTTTGGGACACCTTATCTCACTGCCTACACAAATCCCCTTCTGTCTGCATCATGTCTAAGTGTGAAATAATGCATTGTTAACATCCCTGGGACCCTGGGGACAGAGGAGCCCTTCCAGCCACTGTGACCTCATTAAAGAAAATCCTTTGTATCCAAAGGGTCCAGCTTTGCGAAGGTCTGGTTGCACAGCAGAGAAATCCTGGGATAACAGCACCCTCCTGGCATTCCAAACACGCCTGGGTCCAAGACATGATCTCACCACAGGGTTTTAGTGCCTCTGGCTGAGAGTGCTGCTCTCTGCATCCCCGGGAATGGCTCCTTCCCTGGCATGCTGAGGCAGGCTCAGGAGCAGGGCTGGCTGCTCCTGCTCTGTCCTAATCCAAACCAGGAGCACTCCGCTGCCTTCCCAAGCCACTGCTCAGCAGGAGGAGTCTGCCTGCCTGCTGCCTCTGGAAAAACAGGATGAGGAATTGCTTTTCCAGTGGCATTTGCAGCAGGGATGAGGCTGCAGGAGAAGCCTCCGGCCAGGAGCACCTCACAGGCCACCGCAGGCCCTGAGGTGTCCCCAGTGCCACTGGGGTGGGCTGGGCACAGAATGGAGACATTCCCAGATTTATTCCAACCACAGCACAAGCGTCTTCCCTTCCAGGTTTTGATCCTAACCGTGGTTACCCTGGAGCAGCCACTGGTTTCTGACAGTGGCAGTGAGACAGGGCAGTGTTAATCAGCAGTGCTAATCAGCACTAATTTAATGAGCTGCTCATCCAGGCAGTGCCCCACACTCCGCTGATCCAGGACAACAGGCCCAGGTGAAGCATCCAAACTGCACCCACCCACTTCTTCCCCTCTGAAGGAAAAAATGCTGGGAAAACTGAATGGTTCTGCCCAGCTGTGTGGATCCAAGTGTCCCGAGAACCAGGAGAAACTTCCCTGTTTGACACACAGCTCAGTGCTCTCCACTCACCCTCATCCCTCTGGTAGAGCTGACATCCACCACAACGTTCCGAATCCCATTCTGGGAGGGATCCCCATTTATCTTCCATTATACAGAAACACTTTTTTCCCCCAGAAATCTGGTGTACAACCCAGTACAAACCATGTTGAACCAAGCTCTTATTTCCACAAATCTTTCACTGAATGAGAGACAGAGCTGACCTAAGCATGAATAAAAAACTCCTGGTCACTGCGAGTCCCAAAAATTCCTGGTGCCATTTCCCTTTACAGGAGTAAATGAGTGGAAATGGCACAGTCTCCATCTCTTCTGGAGCAGGAGAACAGCACATTCCTCTTACTTGGTTTGGTTTTCCCATTACTCTCTGCATATAGAAGAGCTGCCTTAATTAATGTAAGCTTATTATGAAATTAGAGCACTGATATAATTAAAGCATTGATTAAAAAGCCAATAAAACAAGCAACTCAAGCTCTTTTGAAAGAGGAGCAGGATGAATCCTCCTTGATTAAATATTACAGCTCAGTCAATATTTAACCATTCCATTGTATTGACTTAATTTCTCCATCGAGCTGGGAGTCTGCATCCCTTGGGACCTAATTATGGCAGGTTTGCTCCCCTTGTTGTTCTTGGAGTTTGTGGGCTTGCTTGGTTTATTTTGATATTTCTTAAACTTCTGACAGAGCAGATCTTCCATCCCGGGGAAGCTCACTCCATGGAGATAATTCATGGGTAATGAGCAGTTCTGATAATTGTGTTTATCTTTGGAAATTACCTCCCAGAAATCCATCCCGCCCAGGAGAACAAGTGCTGCCTCCTTCGGCTGGCTCCCAGGATGAGGGTGTTACAGAACTGAGCAGCCAGGTCAAACCAACAGCCCTGCCCCACATTTCCTGAAGGTCCCTCTGGGGTTTAGTGGAGACATTTCCTTCCCTCCTTTCCACATCCATCCACAGAAATGTTGGAGCAATATCCAGAGCAGCCTTCAGCTCCTAAGTCATTCATCTCCATCCATTTCAGAACTGACTCCCTAAAATGACATTTCCACTTTGTAACCACTCCAAAACTAAAATCCCACGTGTGGGGCCAGGCTGTCCCCAGAGCCCTGCCCCAGAGCAGCCCCGGGACTGGGGCAGAGTGCAGTGGAAGCCCTGGAGCTGCTGCAGGACACAGCTACCTCGGACTGAGCCACACTGTGGCCAGGAGCACGCTGGGGACAGGGATCAGAGGTGGCCTTGGCAGTGCTCCTTCACACTTGCACTTGGGGGAGTCTGAGGTTTCTCCCAGCCCCACTGATTTCATGATTTATGAGGCAAGGTCAGCGTGATCCAGCACTTCCTGTGCTCTCCCCACCTGAAACAATGTCTGGGAACAGCAGGAAGCCTGGAGAGCCCTCATCCCCTGACTCTCCCTGAAACTGTGTGGGGTGAACAGAAACCTGTTCAGGCTGTCAGACATTCCCAAAGCTTCCCAGTGCTCTGGGCTGCAAGATGGGTATTTTGGAAGAACAAAGGCTGCGTTTCAGACCCTTGCAGCCTGTTCGCTCTGAACAGGCAGCACGACTTCATTTGCCTTTTCCTTCCCTCCTGTTATATTCCCCAGCTCTTTTTCCTTAGGGAAATAGAACAGCTCTGAGGAAGCACCACAGATGAAAGAGCAGGAGGAGGTTTTCTAGCCCTTACTTTTATAGCTCAGCATTTGTGTTGGATCTGTAATTGGGTCTTCAGGAGTGTCTGATCTGTCCCAGGTGTGCAGGGCCAGCACCTCCCAAAGCAAACACAGGTCACACACAAATATGTGCTTTTCCATCAGGGATCTGGAGATCTCCTGGAGACAATACGGGGGTCTGGCACCACAGGGCTGCATGGCTCAGAGCAGGGGTCTGTCCTCAGATCAAACCAGGGGGACGTGTGGGAATCCACGGTTTGTTCTACTTGGTCAGCACAGCTCCTCCAGCTCCAGAAAAGCTGGGACACTTAGAGAATCCTGGAATGCTTTGGATTGGAGGGACCTTGAAACTCATCCTGTTTCACCCCCTGCCATGGACAGGGACACCTCCCACTGTCCCAGGCTGCTCCCAGCCCCAATGTCCAACCTGGCCTTGGGCACTGCCCGGGATCCAGGGGCAGCCACAGCTGCTCTGGGCACCCTGTGCGAGGGCCTGCCCACCCTCCCAGGGAACAATTCCTTCCCAATATCCCACCCATCCCTGCCCTCTGGCACTGGGAAGCCATTCCCTGTGTCCTGTCCCTCCAGCCCTTTTCCCCAGTCCCTCTCCAGCTTTCCTGGAGCCCCTTTAGGCCCTGGAAATGGCTCTGAGGTTTCCCCAGAGCCTTCTCCTCTGCAAGTGAACATTCCCAGAGCAGAGGTGTTTGTTGGGTCACTGCCCAGTGCCCCTGTGGGATTCACCACCTCTGAACAAAATGCAGCCTTGCTCTGGGAGGGTTGGGCTGGGTTTGGTTTCACCTTCCCAGCTTCAGCACAGAGCAGACACACCCCAAGCTCTGAGCTGGACTTCACTGAGGAAAGCCAAACCTCACCATTTGTTCTGCTCAGCAACAGAACGGGGATGTCACCACCGCTCTCAGGGAAGATGCTGGAGCAGCTGAAAGTTAAAAATGCAAATCAAAGCCCAAAAGAGCTCTGAGCTCGCAGCAGACGTGCCACAGCGTGGCATTTGCAGTGTGGCAGCAAGAATGTGCTGGCACGTGTGTGCGAGGTGGCAAAAAAAGCGTGAAGCTAAGCATGACTTAGAGGGGAAAAAAATGCCCAAAACCCAAAAAAGAGGAGTTTATTCAGGGATTATCAACGTGACTGCCTTCATCAAGTGATGAAGCAGCTGAAAGCACAGAAAGCAGGTTCTGAAAATGAGGAATAAAAGCAGTTTATGACACCTAGTGGTCAGAGGAGATGCTCCCCCCACGTGGAGCTATGGCTGTGCGGGTTCACTGCACTCCCCCTGCACCTCTGCCATAATCTGTGTGCGAAGCAGGAACCTTTCTGGGCAGGGCTGTCAAAGCCAGGCCTTTCCATGCCACGGCTGAGTGATGGCGGTACCGGGCTGGGCAGGGAGAACAGCCCTTCCCGTGGGCTCATCTCACAGCAGCAGCAGTGCAGCGCTCCCAGCTTTTATCAGAGCCCCTGGAGCGGCTCTCACAAACCATCCCTGCCTGCATCCTTTGCTGCTCTGGGAAACGGCCAAGGCACAGCAAGAAAAAAGCCCCAGGGAGTCTGAAGTGAGCAGGAGCACTGAAAAAGGGATGAGGGCACCCCCAGAGGCTCTGGGACATCCCAGAGCACACAGTTCCTGCTGTAGCTGTGCTCTTCTCTGACTGCAGCACCGAGGGATGGCACCTTTGGGCAAAATCATCCCTTTTGTGCCCTTTATTCCCACCTTGTCCTCCAAGCAGCCTGGGATTCCTTCTGGGTCCCTGGGATCATAACAGGCTGTTGATGCAGAAAAATCTCAGCTTTCAGGCAGTGCTGCCCTCCATGGAAGAGCTGCCTCAGCCCTGCAGGAGCCCAGGGCTGGGACAAATCCCATGGAGCTGGACAGGGTTTGTCCATGGGAAAAGGCTCTGCCCCAGCAGGCCTCACCAGGTTCCCTCAGAAGGGGCTGTCATGGAATGCTTTGGGATGGAAGGGCCCTTAAGGATAATCCCATCCCACCCCTGCCATGGGCAGGGACAGCTCCCACTGTCCCAGGCTGCTCCCAGCCCCAATGTCCAGCCTGGCCTTAGGCACTGCCGGGGATCCAGGGGCAGCCACAGCTGCTCTGGGCACCCTGTGCCAGGGCCTGCCCACCCTCCCAGGGAACAATTCCTTCCCAATATCCCACCTAACCTACACTCTGTAAATTTGAAGCCATTCCCTCCTGTCCTGGCATCCATCCCTTGTCCCATGTCCCTCTCCAGCTTTCCTGGAGCCCCTTTCAGCATGGAAAGGGCTCCCTGGATCCATGTTCTTTCCTCCAGGAATCCAGCCCAGATCTGGGCTCTTCTTTATCCACCATCCCCTAAATCCAGCTCTCTCTCTGTCCCCTCCCTGCACCCAGGACCTTTTGCTGGCTTCCCACAGGCTCAGCTCTGCTTGCATCCCAGAATCCAGCAGGGACTGGCAGAGATCTGAAGGGTCTGAAGGTGAAAACTCCTCATCAAAGGGTCTCCCACCACCCAGGAGCTGAGGGCAGAGATTTCTGCTAATGATGCCATCCTTGGCCATGGAATGGCTGTGCCCAGGGGTGGCCAGCACCTCCTCCAGCCCATGAGACCTGAATTCCCAGCTGGAGCACGGGCTTGGTCTGGGCTTGCTGTGACAGACATTGAGAGAGAAAAGGGCAGGTGATGGAGCCCAGGGCATGGGAATCAGGGACTGCTGGAGCCAAGGAAAAGCCCGAAGAAGGGGAGGAGGGGAGGAAAAGGGGGAAGGAAATATTGCAGTGCACTCTCAGCCACCTCACAGCCTCATGGGGAGGTTCAAGTGCCACTGCTGCCCCCAGTGCCTCGGCACAAAGCACTCCCCCAAACCCCCCGCCCCGAGCTCTGAGGGGTCCAGGTGGAATAATGAGGATCAGCTCAGGACAGTATCAGTGTTTGCATGGACTGAGCTCTGTCCCTCAAGGCCCTTTAAAGCAATTCCTCCAACTGCTGGAGTATCGATTGGAAACATCTGGAATGACTTTCACTGCTCTGAAGGGTTCCCAAACTCAAAGATCAGCAAAAATCCCGAGTTTCTGCCTCAGACTCCCAAGCCAATATCTCTGGGAGCCAGGGGAAGGTGGAGATGCCGGGGGAAGGCCAAGGTGACCCATCCTTGGCACAGAGGGAATCCCTCAAATGCCATTTGCACCAGGGCAGGTTGGAGGTGGATGGGAGGGAAAATTTCTTCAGTTTCTGGAGGGAAGAAAGCAACAACTGCCCCAGCACAGAAAGATGTGGGTCTGTTGGAATGAATCCAGAGGAGACCACGGAGGTGCTCCAGGAGCTGCAACTCCTCTGCTTGGGAGCCAGGCTGGGAAAGCTGGGAATGTTCACCTGGAGAGGAAAAGGCTCCAGGGAGAGCTCAGAGCCCCTTGCAGGGCCTAAAGGGGCTCAAGGAGAGCTGGAGAGGGACATGGGACGAGGCATGGAGTGACAGGACACAGGGAATGGCTTCCCAGTGCCAGAGGGCAGGGTTAGATGGGATATTGGGAAGGAATTGTTCCCTGGGAGGGTGGGCAGGCCCTGGCACAGGGTGCCCAGAGCAGCTGTGGCTGCCCCTGGATCCCTGGCAGTGCCCAAGGCCAGGCTGGCCATTGGGGCTGGGAGCAGCCTGGGACAGTGGGAGGTGTCCCTGTCCATGGCAGGGGTGGCACTGGGTGGGATCTGAGATCCCTTCCAGCCCAGACCATTCTGGGATTCTGTGTTATCAAGAATGTGTTATCAGGAATGTGTTCATCCTCCTGAGGGGACTGTGGGCACAGACTGAGCCCCCCTTGGCTGGGAAAGGGGAAGAAGCTGAAATTTGGACATTTGATCCCAGCCCCCGGAGACACCCGACCCCTGAGGAGGAACAACCTCCCCACAGCTGCCTCAGTGCATCCCATTCCTGAAAAACCTGGTTTTCCCCTGGTTTGGCTCTTCCCTGAAAGTGTTCCCAGACCGTGCTGGGAGCACCTCAGCTTTGCCCCACCTGCTGGGAAAGTTGGGCGTCTCACCCCAAGGATCTGAACCCCAGCGTGTGCTGGAAGTCTCCTCTGGGAGAGGACGAGACCTTTCCTCATCCGTGCTTCCAGCCTTGCTCCTGCATGCATTTTCCAACTGGATTGTTTTCATCAGGATCCTGGAGACCTCTCGTGGTGGAATGTGAAACCAGGTTTATTTGGGAAGGGCAGAAGAGGTCCCGGCTGGATGAAGAGCTCCTCTAAAGAAACTTTAGGCTCAGAAAAACCCGGAGAGAAGAAATTTCCAGCCAGGAACAGCTGCCCCTGCCCTTGGAAAGCTGCAAACACCCATCCTGCAGGTTCCAAGGGATCCAGTGGATGACTCCCGGTTTTCCAGCACAAATACACAACCCTGACAGCTGCAGGGGTGCCAGGCCAGCTGTGCCATCCTTGGATGTCACCGTGAAGCCCCTGGGAGCTGGAATCTGATGGTGTTTCCTTGCAGGAGCCTCCCTGGAGGAGCAGGGCCTGTGGCTGTGCACAGCCAGAGTTCCTTGTCCTTGGTGGTGTCTCGACCCTCCAGTCCCATGAATCTGAGTCCCACGTCTCTGCTGGACATTTCATTTGAGGCTTTTTCCAGTAGGAAAAAATTCCAGTAAGGAAGACCTGAGCTGTCAGCGAGTGGGAGCTGTTCCACCCCTCCTCCTGCAGCTCCCAGCTCCTGGGCCTGAGATCAGGGGAGTGAGATCAGGTCTGAGACCTGAGATAAGGCAGGAGCTCACCACAGGCACCCCGGAGGGCAGGCTGGACTTCAGGAGGAGCTTCCTCCTGGAAAGGGTGGTCAGGCATTGGAAGGGGCTGTCCAGGGAAAAAATTTTCCGCAGGAGGGTGCTGGGTACAGCCTGGGCTCCCCAGGGAATGGGCACGGCCCCGAGGCTCCAGAGCTCCAGGAGAGTTTGGACAGCGCTGCCAGGGACGCCCAGGGTGGGGTTGGTGGGGTGTCCCAAGGCCAGGAGCTGGACTGGGTGATCCAGTTGGGAGTCCCACCCAGCTCAGGATATTCCAGGATTCTCTGATCTACAAGGACTTTCTCCCTATGAAGAAATTCCAGTGTGATTTAAAGGGCTTTGTCCCAGTGGATGCTCCTGCTCAGCACGTCCAGGAGCCCAGGACAGCTCAGGTTGGGGATTTCACTTCCCGTGCCCCTGGAACTGCCCACCCTGACCCCAAGGAGGTCCCAGCATTGGGAGGTGCTGCTGAAGGCAAAGCCCCCCTGCAAGTCCCTCTGTCTGCTCTGAGCAGCTCCAAGCCCCCTCCCCACCCTGTCAAAGCTTTTCCAGTGAAGCTCCAACCCCACACACCCCAGCCCCACTCCCACCTCCCTCCCCCACATTCCCAAGGGCTGGATAATTACCACACCATGGATTGCCTGCAGTGCCTCTAGAGGGGCTTTGGGCTCACGCTGCTCCCAGGGGTCTGGGCTTTCCTCGGGAGCAGGCAGAGCCCACCCCAGGACACCACATCCCTCAGCCTGTCCCACACCTGGCAGGAGCTGCAGAGGAAATCCAGCCTTGCCCAGGGTTTGTCCCTGAGCCACAGGACAGGATAGTCCCTCTGGCCATTCCAGAGGTGGCTGGTTTGGGAATTCCGGGCCTTTTGTCCCAGGTGCTCTTTCCAAAGGGCAGATTTATGATTCTTCCCTTCTTGTTCCTCCTCCTGGGCTCCCTTTCCCCCTTTTGGATCCCTCCCTGTCACTCGTGGTGTGCAGAGATGCCTCTGACAAAGGGTTGCCAAGTAGTTCAGGTGGAGTTTTCGGAAGCTCACAGGATTTCTGTGTTGGAAAAGTCCAAGATTCTCAATTCCCAGTGCTGGTGCTTTTGCTGCGTGCACAGCACTGGGTCAGTTCTAGCTGCCCCAGATTCCTGTTTTCTCCAGACACCTCCAGCCCTGGCTCTTGGCCCTCCCCCCTCTCCCTCGTGTCCCACTGCTGGGCTTTTAAGAGATCGGGCTTTCCTCCTTCCCTGGAATCCCCCACTTTGACAGACAGGACACGGAGCTCTTGGAGCAAGTCCTGAGGGAGCCCAGGTGAGGATGCTCCCAGTCTGCTATGGAGCCAGGCTGGGAGAGCTGGGGGGGGGGTCACCTGGAGAGGAGAAGACTCCAGGGAGACCTCAGAGCCTCTTCCAGGGCTTGAAGTGGGTTCATAAAATGGAAGGAAAGGGACTTTTTACACAGGCAGGTACTGATAGGACAGAGGGGAGCAAATTAAAACTCGAAGAGGAGAAATTTAAATTAGATTTTGGGAAGGAGCTGTTCCCTGTGAGGGTGGTGAGGCCCTGGTACAGGGTGCAGGAGCTGCACCCTGAGGGTGCCTGAGCACAGCCTCCACCTTTGTGCCCTCTCCAGCTGGGTGAAGATGAAGCAATTTTAAGCCTTCAGGTAAAGCTGGGCTCAGCCTGGCTGGTTAAAGTTGCACCTAAAGTTCTCAGCAGGGGCTGCTCTGAGGGAGCCATTCACAGCTTTATCCAAAAGCCGTTTTTGGCCCCATTTGGGATTTGCCAGCCCCACAGGTATCTCCCGGACTTTGCCATCCCCCCGTGACAGCCCTGCAGAGCCAAAACCAAACAGGGCTGTTTGGTTTTTAGGCACAAGGTGGCACTGGGGGAGCAGCTTTCCTTTCCCTTTCCCTTTCCCTTCCCTTTTCACTTTCTCTTCCCTTCCCCTTTCCCTTCCCTGTGCCTCATCCCAGGCAGCACAGCCCAGCCTCGGCAGGCCCCCAGTGCACCCCATCTTTCAATGAGGGGCTTTAGGGGAGGCAGAGAGCCCTGAATCCCAAATCCCAACCCACAGGTGCACCCTGCATGCAGGAATTGGTTCAGCCTGTGAGCTCCGTGGGGTTCGGATCCCGCTCTGGAGAGCATCACCCACGGACAGGGATGTGGGGACCAGGGGACACGTCCTGCCAGTGCCACCCAGGGCACCAAACCCACCACATTCACACCTTTCCCGATCTCCCTGCCCTCCTGAGCTCTCCCAGGGCACTGGGCATGGGGCACCCCCCCAGCACGGGTCACCCTCCCCCCCCCACCCACCATGGGGCACCCCACTGCCCTCCTGCTTCCTCTGCTCTGGTGATGTCCCCAGCAAGGTCACCCATCCTCTTCCAGGCCATTCCTGCACTTGGGGTTTCTGACTGGTTTGGGGGAGGTTTTATGATTTGAAACTGATTTATTTTCTACCTGCCAGCACCTCAGTGTTTCCCTCCAGCCGAGATGGGAGTGCTCTGTCCTGAGACATGGGGGAAGGACCCCCTTTGGGTGGCACCAGAGTCCCTGGCCAAGGGGCACCAGCACCCTGGGCAGGGGAACAGCCCTGGGGCACGCAGGGCAGTGGGCATGGATGGGACCCTCGGGAGCCTCGCTGCAGAGGGGACAGGGAGTGACTTTGTGGTGACAGCAGTGCCCTGTGCCACCTCCCAGGTGACAGTGTGGCAGAAGTGAGGGCTGAAGGGGGAATATGAAGCACAGCAGAGATTTAGAGATCCCTGTGGCTCAAGGGGATCCAGAGCAAGGGGGAAACCCCAAATCCAGCAGGGGAGAAAGCTTCCAGACTCCTCCCTGCGTCTCCAAGGGCTCCACAAGGGAGAGAGGTGGGCATATTGCACACAAGCATCTCCTTGGAGCAGGACCAGCTCTGCCCAGCTCCAGGACCATTCCCAAACTGCCTTCCTAATCCCCATCCCTCCCCTCAGGAGCTGCAGCTGCATCATTCCCTGGCTCTGCCCGGCTCGGGGCACATGGGGTCTGTCCTGATGAACCCCTGGAGCTGAGGCAGGCAGGAGTCTGGCAAATAACAGCCATGAAAAGGTTTAAACACTGCAGAGACTAGCAGCAGCCTCCCAGGCAGTTTTCCAGCCCAGTGGCTCCAACAAGCTCTCGGTGTGTTTACACACAAATAACAATAATTAAAGCAAACCCAACAGAACTGCGGGTGCTCCCACCACATCACAGCCAGGGAAATAAAACCCTCTGGAAAGCAATCCCACCTTTCCCGTGCTGTTCAGAGTCTCACACGAGTTCAGGCTTTGAGTGAGACATTCTAGGATGCAGTTATACAGGTTAAGGTCCCATTTATCCAAGGACCAGGCTCCTCAGGGAATGGGCAGCCCTGAGGCTGCCACAGCTCCCAGGGATGCATGGGGTGGGTTTGTTGTGGTGTTTGTGCAGGGCCAGGGGCTGCACTGGATGATCCCTGGGCATCCCTTCCAGGATATTCAGTGATGCCATGAAAACTTCATCCCTCTTGCACAGGATGGGAGCAGGAGGAGTTTTGGGCTCCAGGGCCTTGGGCATGGCCGGATCCCCTCAAAGGACCAAGAGCAGCATTTTTGGCTGGGTGTGTCCCAGTGCAGTTCAACAGTAAAAGCACAGAGAAACGGGGGATTTGATTACCTTCCATCATTTCCCACACAAACTTGTGAGGTGGGCAAAATCCTTCCTTAAAACAGGAAAAGCAGCTGGTTGATCCCAATGTTTTAAGGTTTAAAGGCTTGGGTAATAAACAGGTTTTACCTCCTGCCCCTTCCCAGGGAGGTCTGGAGCACTAGGAGCCCTTCATTCCGTAGGCAGTCAAATATTAAGGGGCATTTTAAGCAGCATTTTCCCCTCCTCACTGAAAGGAAGGAGAGACTTGTCTTTACAAACAAGCTCTGGGCCTGCTGGTTGATGAAATTAGCACTGAGAGATGAAAAGAAACAATGAGAAGGGTTCCATGGGTTGATGAACGGAAAGAGATTGGGTCTGCTGGTGGATGAAGGTGGGTGTTGGGAGATGAGGGAGGCGGTGAGGGGAACCATAAATTCCCTAAGAATTAAAATAAAGGGGGGTTATACATTAGAAGGGAACCTTAGATGTTGGGCGATTCAGGAGGTCTGTAGCTCTCAATTGCCTCGGCCAGTGGGGAAGGGGAGGGTCGGGTCGGGAAATTGGGATAAAAAGGAGGCTGCGCCCTCCGAAGATTTGAGAGACCCCAGGGAAAATGCCCCATGGACTCTCCCTTTATTCGAATATAGTAACAGGACTCCTCTGTCTCCTTTTTGGACATAAACCTCTGATGTTAGAGGGTTAATTTTCCTGACACCACCCTGCAAATGCGACTGTTCCGTGATTCCTGCCAGCCTGAGGGGCGAATCCCCCCCGTTCCCTCCCTGGAGAAGGGAATTGCTGCTCGTGGGGATGGCGAGGGCTGTGAGGAGAATCCAGGCGGCGTTCCCGGCCCCGAGGCGCTCCCGGGCCGCACAGCCCGGCCTGGGCAGGCCCCCGGTGCCCCCCAGCCCTCCGTGAGGGGCTTCAGGGGAGGCAGCGAGCCCCGAGCCCCAACCCCAGCCCCAGCACGCTGGGAATGAGCCTTCGGAATGAGCACCTCGGGAAAACCCTGCCGTGCCCGGGCCGCCCTCAGCCAGGCTCTGCTCGCACAGCGGCCGGGGCAGGGCCGCGGGTGAAGCCGCGCGATAGCCATCAAAGGCCTGAGGAGACGGCCCGGCGCCATTGAAGCCCTTTAAGCACCGAGGGCGCCGTCATTACCTCGCTATCCGCTGCAACAAAGCCGCGCAGCGGGAGCTGCTCCCCTCGAACGCGGGAGGCCAAGGAAATCACCGGCCGGGGAAGGGAAAGGCAGAGCGCGGCCTGGCTCCGGGGTTGGGAATTAATGGCATTTTTAATTTATAGCGGGCCCGGCTCGCCTCAGGGCCCTTCCTGCGCTTCCCAGCCGAGATCTGGGATGGGTGAAGCCTCTCTGCTCCCAGCCTGGACGATCCCTGGCTCCAGGGGTCCTGGATTTATTTCACAGGTATTGGGAAGGAATCTCTCCCTGTGAGGGTGGGGAGAGGCTGGAATGGATTTCCCAGAGCAGCTGTGGCTGCCCCTGGATCCCTGGCAGTGCCCAAGGCCAGGCTGGATCAGCCTGGGACAGTGGGAGGTGTCCCTGCCCATGGCAGGGGGGGCACTGGATGGGCTTTGAGGCTCCTTCCAGCCCAAACCATCCTGGGATTCTGGGATCCACGACAACCAAAGGGTTCTGGTGATTTGGGACTGGGAAACACGGAAGAACTGTGGCTTGATCTTTTCTGGATCAGAAGAAACCTGACACAGGGAAGAAGACCATGAGGAAGGAACCCACACAGCCTCCCTGTCGGGGCTGGAAGGGAGAAAGGCTCAGGTTTGCCATTCCAGCAGGAAAATTCAGCCTGGACACACAAAGCCCATTTCTGCCAGGGAGGACAGGGGTGCCTAAGGAAGCAGCTTGGGACCAGATGGGATGAAAATCCCCCAGGAAGGGGCTGTGTTTGGCCTCCCTGGGGGACAGAGCAGCTGCCCGGCACCTCCCAGCCCAGCCCCAGGTGCTGCTGTGGCCATGGCAGGGCTGGCCCTTCCCAGCTCCCTGTGCTGGCTCAGGCACCATCCTCTGGCCAACGCCAGCGCCATCCCAGAGGGAGCAGCCCAGGGATGAGCCCAGAGCTCATCTCACCAAATCTCATCCCTTCATTTCCCTTGCTTGATTCCCTGTCGCGGGTTTGGTTTGCATAACTGGGCAGAAACACCAAAGTTTAGTGTAGTGGTTTTATGGCCAAATTATGCACTGTTCCCTGATTACTTTTCAGTGAGATAAACCATTAGGAGACAGCAAAGCAGGCACACAACTTATATGCTATGATAAAGTTTATTAACAGACCTAAGAGAAAAAAAAGGAAAAAAAAAACCAATCAGAACACACAGCCAGACCTTCTCCTCTTCTCCCTCCCCCTCCTTCTCCTCTCCCTCAATCCATGTGCAGTTCTCAAGAAAGGAAAAGAAAAGGGTTTCTTCCTGCTTTACGTGGTTCTCCAAACTGCCACCTCCTGCAGCAAAAACCATCTGCAGTGATGTAAAGTCTCCTTTTTTCCATAAAACCCTCTCGCGGTTCCTTCAACTTTAGAACATGGGCCAGCCCATGGGGGTTTTATTCTGTCTGATAAGTAACTGTGGCTTGAAATTCTAAGGCTTTTTTTCTCTTTTGCCACCAGGTTTTATAAGCCCCTGCTTTCTGATAAACCTGGCATCGGGCATTCTCTTCACAACCTTTACAAGCCACACATCCATTAAAATTGTCCATCCCCCATGAGTTTTAACTGGATTAAAGAGACAAACAGTCTGGGATATTACAATATTCATACCACAGCAAGGCAAGGAGTCTTTTAAGCTGCCCGCGGGGAAGCCGCGGCACCGCCCTTTTTCCTCCCGTGGCCATCTTGGCTCCGTCTCACATGACGAGGTTTTCTCTTTCTCTCTCTGGCTTTGGAATCACCATGGTGGAAAATGTTACCGTCCCGCTTCGCCGCTGGATGCAGGGCTGTTTCTTCAGTTCGACGTGCAGTGTGTGCTGGCTGCTGCGAACTGCAGGCTCCGTCAGTGCCCCGCTGTCCCGGGAGGGGAAAAACCCCGTCCCGGAGAGGCCGCGCCGGAGGGAGCCTGAGGGCCGCCCCCCCCAGAGCCCCAGCAGAGTCCGGGCTGTGCCTCGGGAAGGGGCAAAGGCAGGGCCGGCAGGGCCGCCCGGCACAGCCCGGCCCGGGGGGGGCCCGGCGGGGCCCCCGGGGGGGACCGTGGCGCTCCGGCCACCACCCCTGGACCGGAAGAAAGTCCCCACTCCCGCCTTCCGCGGGATTTTATAGGTAACATTGAGAGAAACGCGATTCGACCAGGCGACTGTCTGTCATGTCGGGGTCAAGCCGTGACAATTCCCCTTTTCCTGCCCCACATCTCCTGGTGTTTCCCCTTGAACTCCCACCACCACAGGGCACCTGGGCAGGCATTTCTTCTGCTTCTCTCATTCAGCACAAAGACCTGTAGTGGATTTTGGGGGGTTTTCTCTTTATTAGAAAAAAAAGACAATCCCAGCCTGTAGCAAATCCAGGTTTCTGAGACCGACTTTGTCCCATCTCATCCTTTTCCCCTCTGGATGTCCATGGGTGATCCAAACCCTCACAGGCTCATCCCACTACCTCAGAGGGATGTGTCCCCAAGCACCAGGGATTTCTGCTGCTTGAAACCACGATCTACCAGTGATCTGCACCTTTCCATGGCAGGGGAGTCTGGGAATCTGGAAAATCCATGGCATCCCCACCTTCCAGCCTGTGCCAAGGCACTGCAGCAGGATGGGCACCAGCTGTACTGATGTCTCCTTCTTAGCAATAAAAAGAAAAAAAAAAGGATTTGGATTTGGATTTTAGGCACTCTGATTAAAATTTAAGGAAAGAAACACAGGCTGGTTTCCCACCCAAAATGAGAAGTCGGGGAGGAAAGCAGGAGGTGAGGAATCCAAACACACACAAAGAACAAAACCATCAGAAGAGAGAAGAAGAAGAAGGGGAAAACAAAGCAAGAGGGAAAAAAAGAAGAGAGATGAAACAGGAAAGCACGAGAAAGTGAAAAAAAAAAATCTGAAGTGGAAATAAGCAATCAAAAGGAATAATAAAGGAAAAGGAGCAAACAAAGGACAACACACAGAATAAAGGAGCATGAGGGGACAGGGACGAGCAAACTCCTGCAGGGAACAAAGAGGGGACTCGAGGCAGCCCAAAAGACAAAACTGAGTCAAGACAGCACTGAAGACAAAGGGAAAGTGGAACAAAAATAGCACCAAAATGGAAACGTGAAGGGAGTGAAGGTCCTGGGAGCTGACTCTGGTCAAGGGGCAAAGCTGAGCATGGGAGTGACACCGGGGCAGCCACGGCTCCGGCGCTGCTCCTGCACTCCCAGCAGAGCCCCGGGGGTGGGCAGGGGACAGGAGGGGGCAGAGGGAGCCGGGGAGGGCAGAGCCCCACCTGGAGCTGTCCCCTCCTCTCCCAGGCTGCCAGAGAGGAGACAGCTCTGCCCCAGAGACCTCTCCGAGGGGCAGCATCCTCAGAGGCTCCGAGCTGCTGCAAGAAATGGCTGAAGGAGCCCTCCTTTCCCCAGCGATCCCTCCTTTCCTGAGTAATCCCTCCTTTCCTGAGTAATCCCTCCTTTCCTCAGTAATCCCTCCTTTCCTCAGTGATCCCTCCTTTCCTCAGTAATCCCTCTTTTCCACAGTAATCCCTCCTTTCCTCAGTAATCCCTCCTTTCCCCAGTGATCCCTCCTTTCCTCAGTGATCCCTCCTTTCTACAGTGATCCCTCCTTTCCCCAGCAATCCCTCCTTTCCCGTGATCCCTCCTTTCCCCAGCGATCCCTCCTTTCCACAGGGATCTATCCCTCTCTCCCTAGCCCAAACTCTCCTGTCCGTGCCCTCCTCCCTGTGGGGTCCCGGTGGGAGTTTGGGGTCCAGCTGGCTCCGGAGCAGCCGTGCCAGGGCCAAGGCCAGCGCTGGAGCTGCTGCCACCTCTGGGATAACACGTCCAAGGAAGGGGAAGAATCGCTGTGCAGCTGCTGTGGGAGAGGGGAGGGAGGCACAGGGGTGGGAACCAGCCCAGCAGAGATGAGGAGCTGCCCCAGAGCAGGGATTGCCCTGAGATTCCATGGAGCAGCTGGGCTCCTGCAGCCCCTGGAGATCCAGAAGGGAGCAGAGACCCCCTCCCTGCAGCCCCTGGAGAGCCCCCTTGGAGCAGGTTTTCTTTCAGGCATTGTGGCCTATGGGGGATCCATGCTGGAGCAGCTCCTGAAGGAATTTATCCCATGGGAGGGACTCCAGGATGGCACAGGGGGAAAGTGTGAGGGAGGATCCACAGGCCAAGTGTGATGGACCAACCCCCATCCCACCCACCTGCACCGCCTGGAATGACAGAGCTGGGAATGACAGAGTGAGGCTGAGCCTGGAAAATGGGATTATTGGGGTTTCAGGTACTTTTTCCATGGTAGAACCCTGCAGGAAACAGCCCAGCTCCTGGTGGGACCCGGGAGGCTGGAAGGATCCCTGTGGTGGCTGTTCCACTCTCAGAATTCCAGTTGCTGCCCCTGGTTTGGTGCTGGCTGTGGTTGTGCAGCTCAACTCAGCCCCTTGTGCCCCTCTAGATTATTTCCCTCCCAGATTTCCAAGAGCACATTTAGAAATTAATTCCTGCCTGGGTTTTTGCCCATAACAATAAAACGTGGGATTACAGCAGTCAGCATTTGGAGAGGTGTGACCCCTCAGAATTCTGAGCCACCAGATGGGACTGAAATAAAAATTCCTCCTCTGGAAAGCTCCCAGGGTTATCCTACCTCTCTCCCTGTTCTGTACCTGCTGTTGGAACCCCCAACACAGAGGATCAGAGTGGCTGCTCCAGGCTGTGAGTCCTGAACGGCTTCAAAAGGAATATGTGGCACTGTAGGAGCCCCTGGAGCCACTCCCCAGGCTGTTCCTTCTCCCGGCCCTGAGCACAGCCAAGCTCAGCTCAATGGGATCCAAAGCACCTGGGCTGAATTCTCAACTGGGGTTTGCAGGAGTCACCCGAACCAGCAGGAAATGGGAACTGACCCTTTTTCCTGCCATAAATCCCCACCTGAGCCCTTCCCAGGGGGAGGAGCAGCTGAGGCAGACAGTGTTTGTCACACTTGTCCTCTGGGATGTGACACTGAACCCTCCTGCTCCTGACAGGATTTCCTGGATAACTGAACACCTCTGTGCTCTGAAGCTCCTCATTTTTGCTGGCTTTTTGTTTGGTTGTGTTGCTGTCTTAAGGCACAGCCAAGATTCCCAACCCAGCAGTGCCAACTCCCCGTAAGTCCTGAGAGAGCTGAGGAGCTTCCCTGGCTCCAGGGGCTGTGTGGCTCCTGCCTGCAGGGAGCCATCATTAATTTGGGGAGGTTTCTGATTGATAAGAGCAGTGATTCCAGGAACCACCTTCCCCCGATGCTCAGGATAAGTAACCCCACAAGATCTGGGCCTTGCAGTTAAACCAGCCCAGCCCCTCCCCTTTCTCCCTGGAAGGGTTTATTGCCATCCCTAAAGTGGCCCAAAGGCTTTCTGATGTTTAAGGGACCATTTAAGTTTAGCAGTGACAGGGGAGAGGCCTCAGTCCTGCATCCCAGTGTCCTTGGCAGTCAGGCTGAGACTCCCAATGGCTGCAGACCCTTTTCCCAACCCAGGCAAGGATGGCTTCCCATCCATGAGGAGGAGCTGCAGAGGTCCCAGTGTCTTGTCCCACACCAGAGTGCTCAGCTTTGTGGTCACCAGCAGTGGATCAGTGCCCAAACTACTCTGTGCCCGAGCAGGGGCTTTGCAACTGGGAGTCCCTGAGTTCAACTCTGGGCTTTGAAACGAGGGTTTGGCTTTGTCTGAGGGCCTAGAGAGAACCTTCTGCAGCTTCTGCTCTCTGCCCTGGCAGCACAAAGCTCCCAGAGGAAGAGTCCCTGGTGCCTTCAGAGGGTTGTTGTCGATGGCTCAGAGTCCCATCAGTGACCAGTGGTCTCCTTAGGGCCCTTTTTGGGGCCAGTGGTGTTCAAATCTTCATCTTCATCAATGACACACCAAGGGATCGAGGGCACCAACAGCAGGTGACACCAAGCTGAGAGTGCAGTGACACCCTTGGAGGATGGGACCATCCAGAGGGACTTGGACAGCTCCAGAAGTGGCCCTTGGGAATCTCAGGAGGTTTAACAAGGCCAAGTTCAAGTTGGGGCGACCCCTGGGATCAGTCCAGGCTGGGATGAGCAGCTGGAGCAGCCCAGAGAAGGACCTAGGGGAGCTGTGGGTGACACCGGACATGTCCCAGCCCTGAACCCCCCAGCCCTGGGCTGATCCCAGCAGAGCAGCAGGAAGGGGATTGGGATTGTGCCCCTGTGCTCAGGTGAGACCCCACCTGCAGAGCTGCCCCAGCCCTGGCCCAGCACAGGGAGGAGCTGGAGCTGCTGGAGGAGCCCAGAGGAGGATCCAGGATGAGCAGAGGGATGGAGCAGCTCTGCTGGGAGAGCTGGCAATGTTTCCCTGGAGAGGAGAAGCTTTGGGGTGACCTCGGTGTGGCCTTGCAGAACCTGAAGGAGCCGAAAAGGGAGATGGAGAGACTTGGAACAAGGGCTGGAGGGACAGGACACAGGGAATGGCTTCCCAGTGTCAGAGGGCAGGGTTAGGTGGGATCTTGGGAAGGAATAGTTCCCTGGGAGGGTGGGTAGGCCTTGGCACAGGGTGCCCAGAGCAGCCTGGGACAGTGGAAGGTGTCCCTGCCCATGGCAGGGGTGGCACTGGGTGGGCTTTGAGGTCCCTTCCAACCCAAACCAGTCTGGGATTCCGTGATTCCATCTTCTCTCAGGCCGCTCGGATTGAGCCGTTTTCCAAGATGGATCTTGCCCCCGGAAAGCCCCGAGGGTGTGAAATGCTCCCCACAAGGCTCAGGTTTCCATCCTGTGCCATCCTCCAGGAGCCCTGTGGCTCCAAACCCCAACCAGGGCTGGGTGTGCTCCCTGCCGAGGTGAGACTCCCCTGGGTGCCCTCCCCTGCTGTGCACCAGCTCGGGGTGGGGCAGAGCTGCTGCTCCCCGTGGTCACACGGTGCCCCCACAGAGACCCTTCCCCCCACCCAGGACAGCGCCCGGCCAGTGTTCAGCAGGGATGGGAGAAGGGAGGTTCAAGGAGTGTCCCGAGTTCCAGGTGACATTTGGGGACATTTAGGAACACCCGGCCTGGGCTCAGGAATGCAAACGATGCTTTATTGACCACATTCCATCTCTTTCCAGCGTGGGGTGGGACTGTTATCCTGGTGAATGGCAGCAGCAGGGATGGATGGAATGGGAGTTAATCTGTGCCCACCATCTCTCTTGATCTCCCCTTCATTTCCATTTCTTTTAAAGACAGAAGTTTCATTAAACCCGCAGCACTTTTCTATTAAATGAGTAACGGAGAGGAATGACTGCCTCTGCATCTCAGCAGCGAGAATCTTTTGAAAATCACTCAAGAGGCACGGCTCAAATCAGATATTTAATAAGAACCACTTGGAGATCACTTCTTAAAGCAATTAACAGATGATCAGAGATAAGCGAGATGCAACAATGAGACCCAGATCTCAGACAGATTTCTCCGGGGTCGGGGTGCGGCCCCCGGCGTCACCCTGCAGTCACAAACGGTGTCACGACAGAACAGCTGAGGAAATTCCCACTTTCCAGCCTGATTTTGCTCCCGATTCTGCTCCTTTTTGCTCTTTCCAGTGGTTTGGAAGCTGCATCTGGAGCAGGGAGAAGGGGGCAACATCTGACCCGGGGCTCTGCCGCACCCGAGGCTCCTCGAGCCCGGGGTTCACCTCCACCGTCCTTCCGTGTGCTGCGCCAGGGGTTGCTTTTCCTTCTGGAGTACGAAGGAAAGGCAGCTCTGAACCCGAACATTCCAAAGGATTCCAGAGCTCGGCAGCAGCAGGATCCACCTGGCACGGGGACATCACCGGCCCAGCGCCTGTGCCAGGAGCCGCGGCCATGCCGGGGGAGCGCGGGGCAGGCAGGGGCTGACAGAGCCGGATCCTCCTGCCCAGGGCTCAGCTGGAGCCGGGGAGCAGCCCTGCTGCGGGGGCAGACGGAGCACCGGGGGCCGGGGCACCTCGGCCCAGCACCGGGCCATGTGACAGAGGCCATCTGCTGCCACCGCGGGCACTGGCACGGCTCCGGCTGGGCAGTCACAGCACAGCCTGAAACATCCCAGCGTGTTGGGTGCCTCATCCTGGCTCTCCCATCCGGTACCTGCTCAGGTTAAGGGCGTTTGACCAGTTGGGCCAGAGCTGGGGGGGGTCTCAGGTCCCTCAGGGTTTCCTGGAGTCGCCAGGAAATTGCTTCTCAAGGAAGGCAGCAGCAAAGGCAGGGGGAGCTGGCTCATGCACCCACAGACTTGTGGTCGTTTCGGGTTTGGAAGTGCTCGAATTTATTACACAAGAGATGATGCAACAGCGAAAAAGAGAGCAAAATTCTACATTGACTCTCTACTTTGCAAGTCAGGACAACGAAGAGGTTTTACTGCATTAAGGAAGGCAGGGAAAATCCAGAGACGGCCCCAGTGGTTGAGGGAGCCTTGTAAAGCCTAGATGAATGATCAGTCCTGGGTGATGCTCGTTGCTGTAGAAGGAACAATGAGATAGATCTGCTTCTGTTCAATAAATTACTAAAACATCAGTTATAAACCTGCTGCATGGCATTGGAAATTCAGCTCGTTAAACATCCAGGGAGCTTCATCCTGATGCAAATGGAAGACAGGCATGAGTGCTCTGCAGCAAAGGACTCTGTGCACATCCCAGCTTGGGAAACATATTTACACATACATCTCATATATTAAATCTATTTTAGTGCACCCTAGCCAGAGGGCAGCCACGAAGAGGATTATTCTGGGAGAAGGACAGGAGATGGGCTGGTTTCTCCTCCCTGCTGAGCAGAGCCTGTGTCCATCCACGTACAGCAATTTGGCAGGACCATGTTTCCCTCCTCCAGGCAGCCACACCTCAGGACCCCGAGCAGAGGTCTCCCAGGTGGATTTGGTAGCCAAGATTTGGTAGCCAGGATTACTGAGAGCTGAAAATAAATCAGGGGAGATCCCTCCACCAGAGTAACAAGCCTGAAGGGACATCAGGGCCAAAAGTTTGGGCCAAGGTGCCATTTATTGGTGCCATTTATTGGTGCCATTTATTGGTGCCATTTATTGGTGCCTTGGCCTCCCTCGCTGCCCCTCCCACGGCTCAGGAAGGGGGACAAGCTTGTCACTGCAGGGATGCTTTGGGGGCACCTTGGCCAGGACTGACCAGGCAGGACAGGGGTGCTCAAGGCTCAGGAGAACATTCCTGCTGCCACCCAGCAGGGCAGGCAGACATCCCAGGTCATTCCCAGGGGAGGCCCTTGGGATACTCTATGGAGGGTGGTGCTGGCCTGGCCAACAGCAGCATGGGGGGGTGGAGAGGGGGGCAAGGGGAGATCAGGGGTTCATTCCACTGCGTTTTTTTGGATAACTGCTGTGATTAAGGATTAGAAAGATCCCTGGGAGCTACTGGGTTGTGTTTTGCTTCTCCAAAATTCAGGGAAAGGGCTGCTGGATGCAGGGGCAGGGAAGGGAAAAGAGAACGAGGACCCAGCAAAACACCAAATCTTCCAAACTCGGCTCCTTTGGGGCTTGGGAACCTTTTCCTCTCCCAGCTCCTCAGTTTCCACACCTGCCAGGCAGGTCTGTCCAGGGTCATGGTGCAAACCTCCCCAGCCCTTTGGGAGAGCTGCGATTTGGCTGGGAAAGCAGAAATTCCCTGTCAGTAAATGCTCACAGCTTCACAGCTGTTCCAGCAGGGAATGTGGCACCTCTGGGAGTGCTGGCCAGAGGGAACAGCAGTTTTGAGCCACTCCACACAGCTGGGAGCAGCTGGGGGAGACTCAGATATGATAAAAATAAAGCCACAAATGCCCATCTCCCCCAGGTCCTCTCCCAGGAACACGAGTAAAGCTCTGGTTGATATTCCATCCTTTCCAAAGGAATCCAGTCAGATCAGTCCCAGGCAGCCGTGGCTCAGGTCAGACTCCCCTGAATCTTTCAGCCTCTACTTGATGAAGTTTTTAATTGTCCACCTCTGGCCCGTGCAGCTGCGAAGGATCAGGTCAATGCCAGCCATGCCCCTGTTCTCCACCTCCAGGCAGCGGCCCGTGCCCTTGTTCAGGATGGCCCCGTTCTGCAGGGAAAGGAGATGGGGAAAACATGGAAAAATGAGCACATGAATGGCCTGTGAAGCAAAGCAGGAGCAGGAGGGCAGCCCTGGGCACTGCTGGAAGGGGCACTCAGCTGGGTGGGGATGCAATTCAGCAATAAAATAATTCCCCAAATAAAGGGAGTGAGCATCCATTGGCCCTGGCAGCACCCAAGGGACACGTGTGACCTTTAGAGACCACAGCTGCTGGAGGGTGGGACACTTCTGTGAGAGCTGCATGATTTCCACTTTGCTTTGGGCAAAAGCTTTTTAGGGAATCTCCCTCTTTATCCACAACAAACAAAGGAACCTGACACAGCCAGACAGGAAAATGCAGACTAGAAATTGTCCTGAAATGCTGCCCTGAGCCCTCTTAGCCTTCTCCCTCTGCCTAGGAGCTGGAACTTGCTGTTCCATGGCACTGTTTCCCTTTTGTCCCATCCCATCCCATCCCATCCCATCCCATCCCACCCCCCTGGCTGTGTCCCAGCTGGGTTTGGGAAGCAGAGCAGCATCCTGGGGGCAGCCCAGGGCCCACCTGGATGAAATTCCAGCGCTTGTGGAGGCTGCTCTTGACCTTGTCGCAGTCCAGCAGCTGCGGGAAGCGGCTCTTGCCGTTGTCCACCAGGCAGCGCGTGTCGGGCAGCAGCGTGGTGGTGCCCAGGGCCCCCAGGTGCAGGAAGCCCTCCTTGGTGTATCGAGCCAGCTGGGGACAGGGGACAGCAGGGACACCGTCAGCACCCTCAGAGCACCCGGACAGAGGGACAGAGGAAAGGACGACGGCGATGCTGGGGGAAAGCAGAGCTGGAGGGAATAAACCCCAAATTTCCCCAGCCTCTCATCCCTGTTTAGGGATTTTTCTTCAGATGCAGGTGAGGAAGTGAAACACAGGAAGGGGTGGGAATAATTCCAAGCCTTAAACCCTCCTGAAGCAGACTCCTCCAGCCTCCTGGAACGCTGTGAGATGGGGCAGTGGGTGGTTTTCCCTGGATTCCAGCTGGAGCCAGCTGGCCTGGCTGGTGCTGCTGGCCCAGCTCCTGGCATGCTGGGTGAGCCAGCCTTGGCTGGGCTGGTGCCTCTGGGTGCCTGGCATAGCCTCCAGGGCTCCAACCAGGCACCAGCACCAGCCAGAGTGCCCAGAACTGGGATGGGAGCCTGGCTCTGCCCCACGGCTCAGGATTGCAGCTACCCCCAGCCATTCCCACGGGATCCAACTGCCCAGAGCTCCCAGGGGCTGCCTGGGCTGCCCAGGGGATGCAGAATGGGAGCACCGGGCAGGGGTGATGCCCTTGGGGACACCGGGCACACAAAGGACTCCTCCCTTTCGAGGAATGCCACCACAGTATTTCCCTAAACACATTTAAATTCTGGGGTGGGGGGGAAGGGATGCCAGTGTCCTGCCTTTTACCGTTCTTGGGAAAGATCTCCACTGATGCTTATTTAAATTATGCATCAGGCCATTATCCAGAAGACAAATAAGGAGGATTCAGCACGTTAATTAACTGAGCATATCTGTGACCCAGATACCAGGGAAGAGGCCATAAATCCCACGGGGAGTTTGGGTTATCTGGGCTGGAATAATTAAACACTGGATATCAAGTTAAAACAATGTAACAGGGTCGGACTGCAGCTCACAACCCCGGATCCAGACACGGGGCTGGCTCCCTTGGGTGGGCCTGGCTCTGCTCCCAGGTGCTGCTGGAGTCACACCTGGAGTGCAAATGTTGTGTATCAGAGCAGGCCCTGAGCTCCTCACATCTCCCTGAGGTTCATTTGCCAGGTGTTCACCACAGCAGAGCCCAGGAGCAGCCCAAACCTTGATCACAGAACCATGGAATGGGTTGGGTGAGAAGGGACCTCAAAGCCCACCCAGTGCCGCCCCTGCCATGGCAGGGACACCTCCCACTGTCCCAGGCTGCTCCCAGCCCCAGTGTCCAGCCTGGCCTTGGGCACTGCCAGGGATCCAGGGGCAGCCACAGCTGCTCTGGGGGCAAAGCTGCCCCATCTCATCCCCCCTGGGCAGGATGTGCCCTTCTGTCCCCACACCCTTTGCAAGACAATCACAGAATATCCTAAACTGGAAGGGACCCCAAGGGATCATCAGCCCAGCTCCTGGCCCTGCCCAGACCCCCCAACCCCCCCACCCTGGGCATCCCTGGCAGCGCTGTCCAAATGCTCCTGGAGCTCTGGCAGCCTCGGGGCTGTGCCCATTCCCTGGGGAGCCTGGGCAGTGCCCAGCACCCTCTGGGGGAAGAACCTTTCCCTGATCTCCAGCCTGACCCTCCCTGACACAGCTCCAGACATTCCCTGGGTCCTGTCTCTGGTCCCTCCCGCTCCCCTCACCAGGAAGTTGGAGCTGGGATCAGTCTCCCCTCAGTCTCCCCTGCTCCAGCTGAATATTCCAAATGCCCTCAGCCTCTCCTCACACAGCTTCTCCTCAAGGCCCTTCCCCCTCCTTGTGGCCTCCTCTGGATGCTTCAACAAGCCAAGCCTGGAGCCACACGGTGCTCTCAGCCTGGCAGAGGGATTTGAACCACGCAGCTCACCTGAACTGGCATCTGAGCACCGAATTCAGAACATTCTGGTGCCCTCAGCACAGGAAGGACATGGAAGTGTTGGAGCAAGGCCAGAGGATGGCCTTCAAGTTCAGGCACTGGAGCACCCCCCCTATGGACACAGGCTGGAAAAGCTGGGATTGCTCAGCCTGGGGAGAGGAGGGTGTGTGGAGACCTCAGAGCCCCTCCAGGGTCTGCAGGGGCTCCAGGGAAGGCAGAGAGGAAGCCTGCATCAGGAACTGGAGGGACAGGACACAGGGAAATGGGATCAGACTGGGTGGGTTTAGATGGGATATAGAGAAGGAATTGTTCCCTGGGAGGGTGGGCAGGCCCTGGCAGAGTTTATTCCATGGATTCCCCATTCCTGGCAGTGCCCAAGGCCAGGCTGGACACTGGGGCTGGGAGCAGCCTGGGACAGTGGGAGGTGTCCCTGCCCATGGCAGGGGTGGCACTGGGTGGGCTTTGAGGTCCCTCCAATCCAGACCATTCCAGGATTCTCTGATGATGCTTCCAGCCTTGCAGGAAAGGAAAGATGCAAAAAGGCACAGACAGAACCAAGACAGACAAACCCTGTCCAGGACAGAGGCAGAAATGACCCAGAAGTCCCCAGTGGGCAGTGCCAGTCCCCTGCCTTCTCCTGTCCCTGAGATGTTCCCGCTGGTCCGTTGGGAAGGAGCATGCCAGGCTCTTCACTCCCGGATGGCTTTGGGCAGCCTGTCCCCAGCCAGCTGTCCCCGAGCCCTTGGGGCACTGGGATCTCTGCTCTGCTCTGATGTGCCAAGTTATTGCCCAATGTGCTGGGAAAAATAACTGGAGCAGGAATTCAGCCCTTCTCTGGGAAGGGAGTGCGGAGGGGGATGAGCTGGAAAACAAACAGGGATGGGATGCACGAGGCAGGGAATGCAGCTGGCAGATGGGATATCTGCTCTGGGAACAGGAGGGAACGGGAGCCCCAGCAAGGGCTGGGCCAGCACAGGGCCTGAGCCACCCCCCAAACACAGCAGGGCCTCAGCAACCCCCAGTGCAGCCTCCAGGCCAACCCTGAGGGGGGTTATTCCCAAAAAATCCCCTCTGACTCGTGAGTGCAAGTCCCACCCTGCTCCTACATTAATGGAATGTTCTGCTTTTGGGATGTCTTTGGAGACTCACAGAGTGCTTTGGGAGGAAAAGGGGCTTTAAGGATCATCTCTTTCCACCCTCTTCCCCTGTCCCAGGCTGCTCCCAGCCCCAATGTCCAGCCTGGCCTTGGGCACTGCCAGGGATCCAGGGGCAGCCACAGCTGCTCTGGGCACCCTGTGCCAGGGCCTGCCCTCCCTCCCAGGGAACAATTCCTTCCCAATATCTCATCCAGCCCTGCCCTCTGGCAGTGGGAAGCCATTCCCTGTGTCCTGTCCCTCCAGCCCTTGTCCCCAGTCCCTCTCCATCTCTCCTTGAGCCCCTTTAGGCCCTGCAAAGGGCTCTGAGCTCTCCCTGGAGCCTTCTTCTCTCCAGGTGAACATTCCCAGTTCTCCCAGCCTTTTCCCACAGCAGAGCTGCTCCTAAGCCTTAATTCCTCTTTTGTTGTTTTGCTCCTCTCCAGGGCAAGCCAGGGGTCCCAGTCCAGCCTGGGACAGGACAAGAAACAAGGGAAAGACCAAGAGGAAGGACCAGAGGAAAGCAGTTTGTAACGATTCCCAAGCCAAGCATTACAAAGTGGTTAAAACTGATGAGGTCTTTAACCCCTCCATGGGTTTAAGTGGCCCAAAGCCACCTCTCCAGGCAGAGGCACTGACTGATACCCTCAGCCCCTGGGAACATCCTTCAAGTAAATCCCCTCCAGGAAACTGCACCTGGCCACCTTTAGGTGTCCCTGGGGGGAATCCCAGGATCGTTTGGGTTGGAAAATCCCTCCAAGGCCACCCAGTCCAAGCTGTGCCTGGTCCCCATCTTGTCCCCAGCCCAGAGCACTCAGTGCCACCTCCAGTTCTTCCTTGGGCACCTCCAGGGATGGGCACTCCAACCCTCCCTGGGCAGCCCCTGCCAAGGCGTGAGCACCCTTTCCAGGGGGAAATTCCTGCTGCTGTCCACCCTGAGCCTCCCCTCGCCCAGCCTGAGGCCATTCCCTCTCCTCCTGTCCCTGTTCCCTGCCAGCAGAGCCCGACCCCCCCCGGCTGCCCCCTCCTGTCAGGGAGCTGTGCAGAGCCACAAGGTCCCCCCTGAGCCTCCTTTGCTCCAGGCTGAGCCCCTTTCCCAGCTCCCTCAGCCCCTCCTGGGGCTTCAGCCCCTTCCCAGCTCCCTCAGCTGCCCCAGGCTGGGGCTCATCCCCCAGGCAAAGCAGCACCTTCAATCCATCTCCTGTGATTGCAGTTTCTGCCTGGCTGCATCTCAGGGATGGGAGAAAGTTAATTAGACATCTTAGCACCTGGGAAATAAAAGCCTTGATGACCTTCATTGACTCGATTGGAAAATAATTTAGGGTTGTTTAGCTTCCCTTCTGCTCCGAGCAGACCATCAATTAGCAGCCATCAGTAAAACGTTCAGGATTTGCCTTTTACCACAATTTAATCTGATTAAAGGGTGCTGTTTGGTCACCCCTGCTCCTGCCGTGTCCCCCATGAGCTCAGTATTGATGGCTTTGTCCTCAACTGCTGCTGCTTAAATGGGCAAAACATATTTTATCCTATAATTAAATGAAATGCTCTGCTGGGTGAACATTATCTTAAGTTTTATAGTATTATAGTGCTTTCTATCACACTAATATATCAGCAGGGCTGTGTCACTGCAGTGAGCTATGGCTGTGTTATTAGTGCCATACATCATTGCAGCAAGGTGCTTCCAGGAGGAATTGCCTCCACGATGAAGCCATCAAACAGGGGAAAAAACCCCTCAGCAGCCTCACCATAATTAGAGGATAAAGGGATGATGGTGGAATCTCATCATGACTTGACCTGGAAGTGAATGAAGGAAAGAGAAAGGAAAGCTGAAGGGAGAATGAGAGGAAAACCCCCCCAAATTTCCCTCCCTGGGGGATGAGGGAGTGAAGCCAAGATCTCATCTGCATTCAGAGCCACTGCCCTGAGCTGTGTCCAGGCTGAGCTGAAACCCCCAGGAGAGAGCAGAAACTGGGATGGGACACAGACTGGCCTGCCCTGAACAGCACAAACCCCCGGCAGATCCAACTTTCCCCCTCTCTCCCAGCTGGGCTGCTCCTCCACAGGCTGAGGGGTGGGGTGGGGGGATTGGATTTAGGAAGAGGGAGAACTTCCAGGAAAATCCCACCAGCCCTGGTGTGGCAGGAGATGGGGGCCAGGAGCCCTCTGTCCTTGTGATGTGGCAGTGCCAGCAGGGAGCCCAGAGCCTCCCCTCCCTCCTTCCTGCCGAGGCTGGCAGTGAAACCATTTCTGCATTGTGAAATAAAGAATGTCTGGGATGGGCCCCAGGATCAAGGAGGGAAGGGGGGATTTTAGGGTGATGCCAGGATGATTTTTGTCTTTTTTTTTATACCCCTGTTATACCTTTTTACAATTTCTGTATTCTCAGTGCTTTTTGCCTCCATTCTTGGGCTTGTTTGNAAGGGCACATTGAACACACGTGTGTGCTTTGGCATGTAACTCCAAAGGAGCCCAATGACTCTTTGTGGGGTTTCATACACACTCAAATAAACAAAAATTAAATCTAGATATACAAACCAGAGTTTGCATTCCTTCTAATCCCATTCCCAGCCATAAATTACAACCTGCAGCCCATTAATTAAACAGTTGTAGGGAAAAGTCCAATTTCCTTCACGGTGCCACTAGGGCCATTTCCAAGCTTCTGCAGTCACTGATAGCAGCTTAAAAGCAGCCTTTTCCAGGAGTTTCAGTAATTGGATAGATCATGAAACAAAGGAACTGCCAAGAACTGGCTCTCAGCTGAAGAGGGAAGGGACAATGTGCAGAGGGAAGACCAGGAAGGATGAAATGGGCAAGCTCCAGGCAGCCAGGAAAATCTGACTTCAGAACTTGAGACAGGGAAAGAAAACATTGTTAAATTTAATCCCAGTTACACTGAGGGGAAAATAAATAACCCATTCTCAGCCCTTCATCCCCAAGCCTGGGGTCAGCAGCCAATGTCAGCCCAATCCAGTTTCTCTCACAATAATGCACTTAGAGGTTCGAGTTCCCAGCCACAGAGTGCAAAAGGCAGTTTGTGCCTTTGAAGAGAAAAATGGGGTTGGTTTGAGCAAGAGCAGGTTCTGTTGAGCAGGGACTCCATCAGCCCCAGGGACTGAGCTTTGCTCAAGGCAAGGATAACCCAAAGTGGGAATTTCTCTGCCCCACAGCTGGTTCCCAGCTCCTCGAGTTGCCAGGTCAGGCTCAGGTGAACTCTGGGATCACTCAGTCCGGGGTGACTGTGGAGTGAGAACAGGATCTTGATGCTTTTCCATCCCTTGAACTGTACAATTCTTTTAGCTGAAAATGAACCTTCTTCAGCCTGCTGGGCCCCAGATGCTCCAAAGCTTTTGGAGAGGCAAAAGGAGTGCTGGAAAACAAATCCCAGCCAAGTGAAATGGCTCATTACCTCAGCACTAATTGTTTTCTTTACCCCTTTTGTCTGGGTTTATTCTGCTGGGTGGAAGAGAAAGAATCCCACAATGAGTTGGGTTGGAAGGGACCTTAGAGACCATCTTATTCCAACCTTACACTGTCCCAGGGGCTCAGAGCCCCATCCACCCTGGCCTTGGGAAAGAAAAGCTCAGATTGTGTCCACGGTTATTGTTACTTACCTTTGTCTGGAAGGTTTTATTTTAAATTACAAATCCCTATATTTTTTTTGTTTTGTTTGTTTCAAGTAGCAAGAATTTCAGCTTTGCAACACTTTCAAATTACAAAGCTGTCCAATTTGTTTTTTCCCCCCAAGGCTTTTCCTTGCAGCTCTGGCAGGATTGATGCAACCCAGAAAACCCTGGAGGAGCAGCTGGGACAACTCCCTGTGATTTCCAAGGTGAGTTTCACACTGGAGCCCCAGCCCCACGCTGTGCCCTGCGGTGCCACCTGGCCGTGGCAGTGCCACCCTCACCTGTGGGCCCCAGCCATGGCAGGGGTACAGGATTGCTGTGTGGTTCTCCTGCGGGCCCTGGTCCAGGCACACGTCCTTGGCCTTGTTGTTCCGCAGCTGGCAGGGAAAAAGGGCAGAGTTATGGCCCAGAAGGGGCAGAGTTATGGCACAAAAAGGGCAGAGTTATGGCCCAAAAGGGGGAGAGTTAAGGCTCAAAAGGGGCAGAGTTATGGCAGAAAAATTGGCAGAGTTATGGCCCAGAAGGGGCAGAGTTATGGCACAAAAAGGGCAGAGTTAAGGCCCAAAAAGGGCAGAGTTATGGCCCAAAAAGGGCAGACTTAAGGCCCAAAAAGGGCAGAGTAATAGCAGAAAAATTGGCAGAGTTATGGCACAAAGAAAAGAATTAAAGCACAAAAGGGGCAGAGTTAAGGCCCACAAAGAGCAAAGTTAAAGCACAAAAAAAGCAGAGTTAAGGCCCAAAAAGGGCAGAGTTAAGGCCCTCTCTTACCAGAGATAAGCTCTCTACCCTCCCCACCCCTCAGTGCTGTATCACCAGGAAGAACCAGGCAGAGGAGGGTTTAGAGCTCTGTCAGTTTTGTTTAAGTGCAGATTAGCGATGATTATTGTTGGATAATAACCCTGTTCCAAGGAGCAGCACCCTGGCCCCTGCTGGCTTTGTGTTTGGTCATGGGTGGTGGTGACAAAGCCAAGTTTGGGCTGCCAGGAGCCTGAAGTGGATGCAGAACCCCTCAGATCTCAGTGAACTCCCCAGTTCTCAACGAGGCAGGGAAAAAAGCCCAGCTGGAACAAGGATCCCTTTGGAATCATCACACCCATGTTCCAGCAGGGCTTTTGTCCAACCCAAACCATTCTGAAATTTCATTTTTTTTACAAAAATAGAACTTTTGGGGAGGTTTGAGCTTGAAGACATTTAGTAACTTTGGTAACAAATCTTTGCTAAAATGAATAACCCATCTGGGGTGCCCAGGCTTTGAGAAGCCTTCTCCTGGTGCCTCTCCTGCATCAATTCCATTGCAGCAGAGTATTTGTTATTAGTTTCCATAAATGACTCCTTCCATATTCCCAGAATGGTTTCAAAGCCAGCAGAGATTGAATTAAGTGCCCTTATTTTATCTTGTCCTTAAGCTGTTGTGACAAGGCACCGAATCCTCCGGAGACCTTGTCAGGAATTAGGCTGAGTTGGAGTCAGAGGGTTTTAGAAGATGCCTGTGTATTAAAAATACAAATACAGCTCCTTAATCCATGGAGTCAATGGGAAATGGGGATAATTTCTGTCAATTTACTAAATGATGGATTAAAATATTTTACTTTGTACAGTCTCCAGGATCAACAACAAATCCCCAGACTGGTTTTTAGAAGAAACTGGGAGCAGATTTATACAAATGGAGATAATTACACACAGAAAGTCAGTTTTGATTCACACTCCTCTCCTCTGGGGCTGTTTCTCATCAGGGACTGCAAACATTCCCAGGCTGAGCTAAGGGACTGAATTACCTCTCCATAAGCAATGGTGTTGTTGTATCTCCTCATTTCGGGATAAACGTGGTCCAGGTACCACTGGAAGTTTTTGCACTTCAGGCTCTTCCTCAAGGCTTTTCTCTCAGAAACATCCCCAATGTCAATCCCTGGGTTCTGAAAAACAACAACAGGATGTCACTGGACCATCACACTTCCAAGAAAAGGTAGAAATGAGGTGTTTCCCTGATCTTTGAGATCCTTTCCAAACTGCCTGGGAAGTGCCAGTGGCTGAGTAACCCCAGGGATTCTGGGATGTGTGTCCAGGGCCAAAATCATCAGGAGGCAGCTGAGGGCTCCAGAAGGGGACACCAACTTCTCTGCTGGGTTTTGAGGGCACCTTGCAGTGGCCACAGGCTGGTGCTGGACAGGCTTTGGTCCTGGGGGATAATTTACAAGAGAGGAGCCAAACGGAGAAGAAAAGGTTTGGAGGAAATTTGGGAAGTGCAATGAAGCAGCGGGGAGTCTGATTCCCCTGGGTTTAGATCCACCTGAGATTTTTAAACAAGGTACTTTTAAAAGATTTCTCCTCCTGTTTGGGTTCTGAGGCACAGGACATCCAGGAGAGCTTAGCAGCAAGTGGAGTTCAGGATTTAAAAGATGGAAATGCAAACCCTGGCTGGGCACTGAGCACCAAAACCCTTCCCTGAGTCCACTGTGACCCCACTGAGACACAGCCCAGAGGAAGGTAAGGGTAAAAGGTGTCAAATAAATGGGAAAAGAATGAAGAAAAGAGAGACAGGTTTAAGATTCAAATACAGCAGAGGCAGACAACTGAGAATAAAGGATAAAAATTGCATGAGAAGAGAAGTTGAGGCTGAACCTCAGGAAAACCTCTTGGCAATTTGGGCAGTTCAGGGTGGAATGGCAGAACCCGACTGCTCCTGCAGAGGTGAAGCTGTCCCTGGGAAATAATCCTGCAGGAGCTGGGGGCAGGGCTGGAGAGCTGCCCCCCTTTATTCTGATGCCTCAGGTTTTAACTTTTATATTTTTCAAACCCTGCAGTGCCCAGNCATGGAGCCTGGGGGAGCCACAGCAGCCCCTTTTCCTGCAGGTGCCTGCACTTCCACGCTGCTGCAGCTCCTGCTCTGGTCTCTCCCAGTGATCATTAAACACAACTGGGGAAGCAATTTTCCATTACAATGCTTGTAATGATCTCCTAATGAATTATTCACTCTGCTTTAGGAGAGACACCATTGCCATGTGCCAGTGGTGACTGGGAGGTAAAAATAAAGATGATTCACTGGAGATGGGCAGGACAGGCTGGGATCTGAGTGGGCCCAGTCAGGCAGCACCTGGAACAGTCAGGGCATGGCTTTGCCTTTGCATCCCAAAATAATCCAGTGCATATCCATAAAATAGCCCTCATCTGACCAGGCTTTCCTCAAATTAGATCTTGATTTGATTGGGAAAAGACCTGTATAAAAACCTCAGATGGATTTTGGGGAACCCAGACCTATTGGGAAGACCCACATAAAAATCTCAAATTGGTTTTGGGTCAGCCAGGCCTGTGTTCCCCCCCCCCCCCCCCCCACCTCCCCCAAGCTGATCCATGTGATGCTGCCTTTCCTGAGCTCTACAGGATGGATTTTAATCCTTTCTGCAATGCTCCAAAGCTGTTCCTGAGCAGCAGCCTGGTGCCTCTAAAAAGTGACCAGCCCAAGGATGGGGATTTCGGATCCCTGCCTGTGAGCATTTGGATCTTAAAGCCTGTTTTTAAGAGAGACCCAAATTCCCTCAGTCCTAAGGCAGCTCCTCCTCTCCTGGCCCCTGGAGCAGTGCCTGTCACAGGCAGAGCCCTCCTGCAGCTCCCTGGGAGAGCAGCTTTTCCTTCCACCTCTATTCCTCTCTTTCCTGGCATTTTGGTACCTCCTGGCCCCAGGACCACAAGCCTGCAGCTCCTTCCCGGGCTGTTCCCAGCACAGCACAAAGCTGTGACTCCACGGCTCCAAATGCCAGCAGCTCTCCCCAGATGGAACCTTTGCTCAGAAAGCTGCAGCAGCAGCTCAGCATTTTGTGTTTTCCCATTTTTCCAGAGGCCTGGAGCAGACACCAGCCGGGGATGTTCCTGCAGCAGCACCAGGACTCAGCAGCTCCTTGGGCCTTGGCCAAGCAGGAAGATTTTCTGTTCATTTTTAGTACCAAGGGGTGGCTGGAAAGAATTCAGCTCACAGTGGGGCTGGACACGTGTGGCACCAGTTTGGCCTCTCAGTGGAACTGGGCAGCCCCCAGTGCTTGCTCACCTGCTCATCCCACCCATAACCCATGGGCCCTCCCATGCCCAGCTCCCTGCCCCAGTGCCAGGGGCAGGAATGGGGCATTGATCCTGCCAGGGCTGCTCCAGGCAGAGTTTGGAGCCAGGAGATGCTCTTGGCTTCCAGGATTAGAGACCTGCAGGGAGGGCAGAGCCCAAGGAGCAGCTGCGGGGCTGCAGAAATTCCTCCTGGAGCCTGTGGAGCTTTCCCAGAAGTGTAGGGAGTGATCCCCATCCCTGGACATGCTCACCTGGAGCTGCTGGTGGCACCTCATGGGTTTCCAGACTCACCAAGCCATGACGTGGCAGGATTTACACCAAAATTTTTGTGTCAGATCCAAGAAAACCTGACCATTTCTGGGCAGCAATAAAAGGATCCAGCAAAGCTCTTTAAGGAGAAGATTTAAAAGGAAGGGGATTCCCTTCTGTGCGCCACTGACCTCCAATCCTTTACCTTTAAACTTTCCAGCTCTGGGAAAACAAAAAGCCCCAGCCCCTGGGTCACACATCCCTGGGGAGCTCTGGGCAGGGTCGGTATCCATGAGCTGGGAACCTGAGCTGGGCTGGATGTGACACAGAATAAACCTGAGGCTCTAAGGATGCTGACATCAATAATCTCCATCTGCAGAGCAGAGTCAGGACATCCCCTCACGCTGGGCAAACACTCAGAGGAGAGACAAACACCACAAGCCACGTTTAACTCTTAGAACCACACAAAAAAGGCTGTGGGTACAGCAGGAATCCCCCCAAAGCCTGCGGGTTTTGGAGCCTTTCCCTCACAGCCAGGCAGCTCTGGCAGGGCTGAGCCCCGGGGGGTTAAGGCTGTGCTTAGGGACACTGAATGCTCCCTAATTCCGGTTTTAAGCAGGCAGGGAGCACGGGCCAGGCTGTACCTCCAGGGGCAGGTTCCAGGCGATGTAGACGTGCCACTTGTAGTCGTCCATCCAGACCTCGGCCACGCGCAGCGCGTTGCGCTTGGTGTAGAAGCCGATGTTGTTGTTGTAGGGCTTCTTCTTGCGCTCGATGTGAGCCACCCTGGAGCAGGGCAGCACCTCCATGCTGCCCCCGCAGAGCCACACCTGCAACACAGCCACAGCTGCCTCAGCCCGGGCAGAGAGAGGGAAGGCAGCTCAGAGGGGTCTGCTGATGTCTGGGTAACTCAGGTCAGAGTAACAAGGAGCTTATATAGCCTGGGTTATAAGGTATCTATGGAACCTTCCTATCATTATAACCTAAACCACGACTTTTTATCAATATAACCCAGAGATTATCAATATAACCCGGAGAATATCAATGTAACCCAGAGAATATCCATGTAACCCAGAGAACATCAATATAACCTGGAGAATATCCATGTAACCCAGAGAACATCAATATAACCTGGAGAATATCCATGTAACCCAGAGAAGATCAATATAACTTGGAGAATATCAATATCATTTGAAGAATATCAATATAACCCAGAGAATATCAGTATAACCTGGAGAATATCAATGTAACCCAGAGAAGATCAATATAACTTGGAGAATATCAATATAACCCAGACAATATCAACATAACCCAGACAATATCAGTATAACCTGGAAAATATCAATATAACCCAGAGAATATCAGTATAACCTGGAAAATATCAATATAACCCAGAGAATATCAATATAACCTGAAGCACAGCCTTCTGCACTTATACAGCCTGAGTCATTGCTTTTACCTATGTAGCCTGAATCATAACTTCTATACCTATAACCTGGTGCTTCTATAACCTGAATCACTACTTTTGATACCCATATATCTGATATGAATAACTTTTTATACAATGTAATGACTGGCATATAGTGAACTAGTTGCTCAAATGCAGACTGAACAAAAGAGAGAAGACAA
Organism: Rhipidura dahli; assembly: GCA_013399225.1. Classification (NCBI taxonomy): domain Eukaryota; kingdom Metazoa; phylum Chordata; class Aves; order Passeriformes; family Rhipiduridae; genus Rhipidura; species Rhipidura dahli. Next base: position 203,156 of record VXAC01008536.1, read on the forward strand.
AATACCCCCAAAACTTACCGGGTGTGTAGTCTTAGAGACAGATTGGGGTAGCACTAATGAGGAAATGGGAAGGCAAAGCCAATTAGCCACAAAACAGAGAATTTAGGCCAGTTAAGACCAGATGGACCAAAGAGCATCATAACTGCCCGTGCCCTGAAGACAAGGGGGAAAAGTTTGAGTGCAGAGAAGACTTTGGAAGCCTTCATCAAAGACCCCTGAAGACCCCCAGATTGGGGAAGTGCAGTACAAAGTGTTATCTAATAACCATGAGATCGTATTATGTAAATTATTTCCAGCACGTGTGTGATGATGCTGTAATGACACAGCAACATTAAGCAGAGTTTACTGTATAAATAAGCAAAATTTACTGTATAAATACACCACTGCACTTGACAAAGGGGGTGGGTTAGGAGGGAAAATCCCCCTCACCACCAGCGCTGCAATAAACAAACACCTGCTCTGCAGACATTGCTCTGGGGGATTTATTTCCAGCCCATCTTTGGGGCATCACTGGCGAGCACAGCCTCACATCTCAAACTGCAGCCCAGTCCCACAGCCACGTGTGGCCTCTGCCCAGCACTGAGAGAATTTGTGGGGGTTTGAGGTGATCTTTATGCCCCTTTCAAGCTACTCTTGGATTAACCTGTGCCCAGAGCTTTAGAGGGATCAGGTCTGTTCCTCACCCAGTGTAGGATCTGGGTTTCCTCCCAAATACAAAGCATTAGTGACTGGAATAGTTAAAAGAATTCGAAGATGCCCTCCTGCAGAAGGGATGAGTCAGTGAGACATATGGCAGGGACAGATTTCTCCCACTTGAAAACATTTGTTCATTATTGCTCTTTCACGTGCTGCTTCAAATTCCCTTAAATCCCAGTTTACAAGTTAATAAAATCTTGTAAGATCCTCTTTTCATCTCACACCCAGGGGATTTGCAGGAACACTTGCCATACCTGGATTCTTCCCCACCTGTTTGTCAGCAGCAAGAACTTGTTCTTTATCTTCCAGACAGGACTGCAGGCCCTGGGCAGTCATCCCAAAGCCATGCTCCAAGCAGGCCTCATAATCCCAGTTTTGCCTGGTTTGCAGGCTGCTCTGCATTATCACTTGGCACAGGTCTTGTAACCCCCAGCGTGGCTGGGATCCCTTCCAGGCTCACCACCTTTCCTCCCATCTGCAGTCCCCAGTTTTCATGGCTCCTGCTCAGTTCCAGCAGCACCAGGAGCCTCCTGCCTGGAGCAGTGCCTGGTGCCACCTCCCAGGGTGGCTTTAGCCCAGGTGACTGCAGAGAGGGGAGGGACAGCAAGGGGACACCTTCCCTGGGGATGTCCCTGCTCCTGGGGCTGTTCCCACCTGGATTGCTGCCCCACCAAGGACCTGAGTGAGCCCCTTGTATCAGCTGGGGCTTCAACATGCAGAAAAATCCCATCTTGCTCCAGTCACTTGACCTTTTGGAACACTTTAATGACAATTTCATGCCCCAGAGGGGATTCAGAGATGGTCTCTGGAGAGGGACCTGCCTGCCCCTGCCTGTCCTTCCCATCCTCCTCCCACCCCAACTCAACAAGGGCCACTCGAGTTTTGCAGCAAGCAAAGCAAACCAGAGCTGAACTAGGCAACCTCAAAGGAAAATAAATGTATTTTTAAAGGAACATTCCCAAGGCAGAAACTGCCTGTGTTTCTTAAATTTCTGCTCAGTTCTGTAATTTCTCAATACTTCAGTGAAATAGGGGAATGAGCTCTGCCCTTGGCTGCTCCCAAAGCTGCTGGATTCAAACACTACACTGAATAAATCTTCTGGTCCACAGTGATCCCCAGCATCTCATGGTTTTGTACTTTTGGTGATTTGTTAGGTTTTGTTTTGATTTAAAATCAGAGTAATTATTTGAAAGCTATTAAACCCATAATTAATGTGATCTTCCAGCAGCCTGCCCCGAGTCACCCCATTGCACTGCTGTCCTGCTTCAGTTAAACAATTCATGGCAGCTTCCTGAAATTTGAGAAATATCTACACAAACCACCTGGAAATTCCCTGACTGGAATGACCTGTGGGGGCAGAGAGTTGGGCACTGAGCAGAGGATGTGACTGGGCTCACACCCACAGCCTGGGCCAGAGGGAGCCACACAAACTTAACCCAGGAATTATCCGAGGGAAGACCATCCATCACCTCTCAAACAGAGCCTGAGCTGGCATTATAAACTAAAATATCCCGGGTTTTATAAGGTATTTATAAACATTTCTGCTGGGAACAACAGGAGCAAAGAGAGCCAAGGCCCAGGCACGGCCAAGTCACTCTGGATCACTGTCCCAGGAAGGATTTGCTTCTTCCCACGTGGCCCCACAGGGAATTTCTGCCCCTCCTGCACCCAACCTGCAGGTGAAGAGGTGCACAGGGAGCTGCAAGTCAAGGGAATCCCCCATGGCTGTGGAGCTGTGACTGCCCCACAAGCTCAGAGTGAGGCCCCAGCCCTGCACTGACCACAGCTCAAGGGCACTGAATTCCTTCAGAATTCCACAGCCAGAAGAGCCCAGTGGATTCCAATCCTCCCAGCAAGAGGGGAGGCAGCTGCCCCTATGTCCCAGCCCTGCCTTCACTCCCTGAGGGCAGGAGGCTCTTTGGGAACCTTGGAGCAGCCACTGATCCCAGCATAGCCCTTTGACACACTGAGTACCTTCCTCCTGAAGCATACTATTGGAATGTTCATGGAATCCCAGAATCCCAGACTGGGTTGGATTGGAAGGGACCTTAAAGCCCACCCAGTGCCACCCCTGCCATGGGCAGGGACACCTTCCACTGTCCCAGGCTGCTCCCAGCCCCAGTGTCCATCCTGGCCTTGGGCACTGCCAGGGATCCTGGGGCAGCCACAGCTGGAGAAGGACTGGGAACAGGGGATGGAGGGCCAGGAGCCAGGGAATGGCTTCCCAGTCCCAGAGGGCAGGGATGGATGGGATATGGGGAAGGAATCGTTCCCTGGGAGGGTGGGCAGGCCCTGGCCCAGGGTGCCCAGAGGACAGAGGGGACAGTGACCACCCTGGGTCCTGGCCATGGTGTGACACCCACAATGAGCACTGACAGCTCCCATGGAGCCCCACCTTTATTTGCTCGTGGCTTGGCCGAATTTCTACTATTCAGACTTAAATCTACCCTGGACCAGCTGGAGCTCTGCAGTTGATGCAAAGAGACAACATCTGATGGTGTCAGGATGTGTCTGCAAGGGAAACTTTGAATCTCCCAATGCATTGTGACAGAAGGAAATGGGGGAAAAGCCTTCCCTAGCTTTGATTCCACCCACTCCGGGCTTTCCAGATGCTAACTTCGTTTCTCAGGTGATTAGCAAGCCCCTGCCTTAATTAGCCATAGATTTCCTATTTACCAGCTTTGCCTTATCTTTGCTCCCCTCCCTCCTTTGACAAGTGACTTCCAAAGGTAAGGAGAAAACACAATTACTGGGGCAGCTGAAACAATTCCGAATGCACCAGGACAAAGGGCTAAAAATTCCAACTGAGAAACAGCAGAGAAGGCAACGAAAGAATCATTTCTCCTGTAAAGTTCTGAGCGACTTTAGGTCTCCAAGTTCCTGCTTTTGGGGGAGCAAAGGACACACACAGCCACATTCCCAGCATTCCCATCCTCCCTGCTCGCCCCGGGCTGTGCCCCATCCCACGTCCCCACCAGGGCCAGCTCGTGCTGCCTGCAGTGGGATGAAGAAGTTGCTCCCCAGACCTCGGTGCTCCCTGCAGAACCTTCATTTCCTTTGTTTCCCTGGTACTGGGACATCCCCATCCCGTCCCATCCCATNGCTCAATCCCAGTTTGGGGACATGAACAGCTCCCCATTATCAGCTGGTGGCCCTTCACAGGTGACAATCCCATTCCACGGCCCTCAGCCATGGCTGGCTGGTATTTGGTGTTTCTCACGGGTGGATTTCCATGGAGATGGGAGCTGGACCCCAAATCATCACTGGAGTGCTCCTCCAGGCTCTGGGAGTGCCACTGGCCCCTGCCACCACCCCAGCAGGAGCTTCAGCACTGGAATCACATGGAGGGGAGCCGAGGGACCTCACACAGAGGGGAGCAAAGGGAGGGAAATCAGCTGCCTTTGGGAACTCTGTGGAATTCTTCATCTCTGCAGGGGGACACGAGCACTCTGGGAAGAGGAAAATCTGGATTTTCACAGATCACATCAGGCCTGGGGCTGTGGGACTGACCCAAAGCAGTGGCTGTGCCACCTCTGAGGCTCAGCAAAGGTCACATCCAGCCCCACACCCAGAACAAAACCCCTCTGGCACATCCCTGGCAGAGGCAGCAGCCCTGGGTGGACCCACCAGAGCTTTCTGCTGGAAATCCCTGCACAGCCCCATCTGAACAGCTGAGGAATTGTCCTGGAGAGCTGCAGGGAGAAGTGAAGGAAACTCCACGTCCTGCAGCTGGAACAGGAACAGGAATTTCACTGCTGCACCTGTAGATTTCTTTCCTCTGTCCTGAGGCCACACAAAACCTTTTGGGAGGATCAGAAGCAGCCAGATCAGGCCCAGTGTCCATCCAGATGTGCCATCTCCCTAAAATGGGATTTTTGAATGGACCTTCCCAGCCCTCACCCATTCCAGCAGAGAATGGAATGGAACTGGGACACAATTAGAACACATTTTAAAAACTTAATTCTTTTCTTCTCTGTCTCTCCTTTTCTCCTGTTTTATCCTCATGGATGATACCACTTTGGACAGGTTCCTGTCTATCCTGTGCCAACCCAATAACAGAAATGTCCAAATTGTCCAGTGTCCAAATGGCCAACCTTTCCTAAATGAATTCCTTCTGTAATGGCATCTAAAAGTGCCAAAGGGGAGTGGAATCAGATGCACTCCACTGCCCCTCACCTGCAGCAAAAATGGGTGATAACCACTTTTCATCCTCAAGCAGCATGAACAGTTTCAGTGTGACACACTGAGAGGTCAGAATGCAGCAGGATCCCCACACACAGATTCCCCAGGAGAACATTCCCTCACCCTGCCATGGAGTTTGGACCCACTGGAGGCTTTTCCAATGCCAAATTTAGTCTGTGGTACTCTGACAAATGCAGCCCACCCTGCTCTGAGCAGTGCAAGAGGGGCTCATCTGACCTCATCACCTGGTGGGAGCCGTGGGAAGGGGCTTGGTGGGAAGCTGCATTTCAGAGACTCCAATCCCAAAGCACAGCACGGGGAGGATCCTCTGGAATGATGGATGTCCACATCCCCTGAGCTTGGGAAAACTGCTGGGAAGCAGCATTTCACCTCCCAGTGCATCGGGAGTGAAACCTGAGTGTCTGCAACATGAAACCACAGCACCCACAGCCGCTGCAGCTTCGTCATTTCCTGCTCCCAAAAGTTTATTTAAAAAAAAAAAGAGGAGCAGAGTATTTTTAAATCCCATCTTGGGGAGATGCTCTCCCAGCTGAACTCCCAGGCTTTGCTGGAGCTGGAGCCCAGATCTGCCTCCTGAGCCCCCTCCTGGCTGAGAGCACATCCCTGCAGAGCTTTGCAACGATCGTGGAACAAATCTGGGTCTCTCCTAATGAGTTTAGAGCTGAAACTCCTCAGTGCTCTGATGTTATCTGCTCGGCTTGGCAGCGTGACAAGGACCTGATTATGTTGTAATAGCATAATGCAAAGATTATTACAGACTCATAAAAGACAAGTGCCTCAAAATCAGCATCAACAATACCTGGAGGCCCTGCAGAAGGAGCCGAACACGCTGGGCTTTGTGGACTCCCAGCACAGAAATTACCTGCAGGATCTGACCCTGATCTGCTTGGAGGTTGCTCTTTTTTTTTATTATTTTATTGCCAGTAATGTACCAAAAGCATCTTGATCTCATTTTCCTATTACCATTTCTGTCAGAGCTGTAAAAATAAACCAGCAGAAATAGCTCCCCAGGATTTTGATCTATTTTTCATGCACAAAAAGCCTTTGGAGGAAATGATCCACAGCCGGTTCTTCAGCCTAACAGGATTCCATGTGGGGAGTGGCAGGAGGAGGGGGAAGGTGCTGGGGAGGCTTTGGAACCATGAGAGGTGGCTCTGAAACAGAATTATTGATGCACAGAGAGGGTTGGAGCATCTCCTGAGCTGACAGCACCTGGCTCCACAGAGCTGCTGCCAGCCCTTGGAACTGCAGCACATCCACAGCTCTGTGCTGTGTAACTGCTGACATTCCCATCCCTCCTGAGGGGGAAGTGCTGAGGGAGCCGGGCTCCTCCAGGGATGGTCCTGCATGGATCAGATTGGCTGCGACTCTGCCCAGCCCGCTGGAAAAGTGCTCAAGGAATTCATCCAAAGAGCAGCTCCAGAGTTTGGAGCAGGAAAATGCAGAGGGAGGGACAGAGGCAGGGTCGGGGTGTGGGAACTGGGTGATGGGACTGTGAGCAGGGACACCCAGGAACACCCAGGGATACACACAAGGTATTTTACTCCTTGTCAGTGCTCAAAGCCACACTGATGGTGTTTCCTAAGCCCATCCCACCCCTGCCATGGCAGGGACACCTCCCACTGTCCCAGGCTGCTCCCAACCCCAATGTCCAGCCTGGCCTTGGGCACTGCCGGGGATCCAGGAGCAGCCACAGCTGCTCTGGGCACCCTGTGCCAGGGCCTGCCCACCCTCCCAGGGAACTATTCCTTCCCAATATCCCATCCATCCCTGCCCTGGGCACTGGGAAGCCATTCCCTGTGTCCTGTCCCTGAATCCCTTGTCCCCAGTCCCTCTCCAGCTCTCCTGGAGCCCCTGGATGGCCGCAAAAAGATCATCCCAGAGCCTTCTCTCCAGGTGAACATTCCGAGCTCTCCCAGCCTTTCCTCCCAGCAGAGCTGTTCCATCCCTCTGCTCATCCTGGAGCCTCCTCTGGGCTCCTCCAGCAGCTCCAGGCCCTTGCTGTGACGGGGCCCCTGGGGCTGGGCATTGAGAATGCCTGTGCTGCGTTCAGCTGAGCCTGGGTCACACAGGAGGGAATGCCCGGAGCTGGTGCCCAGGACAGGCAGAGGGAGGCAGCACTGAACCTGCTCCTGTGCCCTGCCAAGCCCCAGGGACACTGCATTGCCACCAGCTGTCCCTGCAGCGATGCCCAGGCAGGGCCAGAGGGATCTGGGACCCGTCCTTCGAGAGGAGCACCAGGATGTGCCCACTGCCCAGGGCAGATCCGTGTCCGTGGGCTGTTCCTGCCACTGCCCAGCTGCGGGCTGGAAACGGCCAGCCAGGCTCCAGAGCAGATGGATGGGGACCAGCAGCTCTGCCACAGTTGTGCCCCTCTCTGCTCCATCTGCTCCCTTTCCCTGACAGAGCTGAAATCCCCTCTCCAGCAGAGCCATCGCATCCTTGGCAATAATGAACACTGCAACTCCAAGCAGCAAAGTTCAGAGAATGGGAGTTGAAAGGCTGAGCAATCTCTGTGGCTCTGAAAGTCCCATCAGCAACCTCCCTGCTAAGTGACTGTCCCAGAGCCCCAGAAAAGGATGTAAAATTCCCATAAATCCCAGGGAAAGCCCTGTGCAGAGGCTGCCTCAGGGTAATGAGCTCCCAGCTGCTGCTCCTCCCATCCAGCAGCTCCTTCCAGTGTGGCCAGCCCCTGGAACATCCCCCATCAGCACAGAGAAGCCTCTGAGCTGGAGCTGGGATGGGAAATTTGGGAGTCCCGTGTTTGGGGGCAGCGCTCAGGGTGACGACAGCTGATCTGTCCATGGGACACTCCTGACCCTGGTGGCCATCTGGACTCTCCCTTTCATCTCCAGACATTTCCAGAGCCAGTGGCCAGGGCTCGTGCTCCCCGTGAGATGTTGGTTTAACAAAGCCCACAGCAAATCCTTGATGCAGGCAAACTTTGGGTGAGTGGCCACTGATTCCTGAGCCCCTGAACCTCTCCCAGCAGCCAGAAATGTGACCTTTCCACCAGCCCAGCCAGGGAACAGCCCAGGGCACCGGGATAGATTTGGAAGGGCTGGAAGCAAAAATGTATTTGATGCAAAATGATTTTTTATCTCTTGTTCTGCACAGAACTGATTAAACCTGAGTCCTAATTTATTATTAATGGTATTAACTCTCCATCTCATCTGGATCTAAGCCTTGTTTGGATGTTAATTCCTGCCCTCCCTGAACCCAGCAGCACAGCTCCCAGTGCCCTCCCAGTGCCAGCAGAGCTCCCAGTGCCCTCCCAGTGCCAGCACAGCCTCCCTGTATAAGCAGAGCAGCAGCAGGTTCGTGCTGACCCCAGGAGGGATTTGGGGAGGGCACAGCCAGGTGTGACACCCCCCCCCCGTTGTGCCCCCTGTGCTGGGGGTGTGAAAATGCAAATGGATCTCGGTCAATTCATCCCCTTCTCGATCAGCAGTGAACTGATGTGTTTGCATAATTTATCCCAATTAAAGAATCACAGACCTTTGGAAAACACTCGGGGTTTGTGGCAGAGCAGCTCCTGGGCCCTCCCCTGAACAAAACCCCACCCCAGGCAAGGCAGAAATGCATTGGGAACTGCCCTGTTTGGGATGGGCCAGTCCCGGGGACAGGAGCACCTTCAGTGCCAGCTGCATGAGGAGATCCGAGGTGGCAGCAGAGCCACCCTTGCCCTGCACAGCCACAGCCACCTCTGGCCCTCCAGCTGGGCCCAGTCCCACTGATGTGCCCCCAAACAGGCAGGGAAAGCTCATCCAAGGCCAGAGCTTGGCCAGCTTGAAGCTGAAAGGGGCCCTCCAGACCCCCCTTCCAGCCTGAATTATCCTACGAATCCTGGGCTGGGATGTGGGGAGGTCCCAGTGAGGACACCACTGGCTCTGGGGAGGGAAGGTGTGAAATCCTGCCTTGGTTCTTGCCCTGAGCATCCTGCCAAGTTCTTTCTGTGCTCTTTAACTCTGCCCCCTCCTTTTCCAGCCCTGGGGTGCTGAGGCACAGTCAGGAGCTGGCCCAGCACAGGGATGGCTCCTGCTGCATTGGCAGTCCCACCCCAGCTGGGGCCTGCTCAAGGTACTGGAACAGCAGGAATTCTTCTTTTAGAGACATTTTAAACTTCAATGCCTGCTGCAGATGTTCTGTCTCCACCTCCATGTCCTGTGCATTATTCCAGTGGAGAAGATCCCTTCAGGTACTCCTCCAGGTTAGATCACTGTGCCCCATTTAAGAACTATTTTTAATTGTAAAATAACTCCTAGACAGTCAGTGCCACAGGTTCCAGAGTGAAAACCCAGCCTGAGGAGTTCTCTGGGTTCCTTAGAGCATGGAGGAGGTGGGATCCTCCTTTGTGTGATGCTGAGATGGATCAGGAGACAAATTCCTTCTGTAGCAAGCAGCACACGAGGACCTGAACTGTGCTCGGGGTCTCTCAGAACAAAGGTTGGTGACAAACTGGGGCCTTTTAAAGCTCAATCTCTACTTTTACTGATCAAAGACTTCCAATAAAGTTCTATCAGAGGAGCTGAATCAGGAGAGCTGAGCAGCACAGGCACACTGCCAAGTGTGGAGGGATAAACCTTAAGGAATTCTGACAGGCAATAAAAGCCCTGTTTTCCTGAGCAGTCAGATCCCTGGGGTGAATTAAACTGTGCTGGATATTGGTGCAAACAGTCATTTCTGCACGAGCTGCATCCTGAGGCTTGGATCAAAGCAAACCAAACCACCTCTGCAGGGGTCATGGACTCGGCTCATTGATTTATTCACAAAGTTTAGGACCTGATATTATTTATTTTGTGTGAAATGTGCAGAACAGAGACTGTGGGAAAACCTGACAGGATCCTGTTTACTCCTTGGATACTGCTGGGCTTTCCCTCATTCTGGTCTGTGTGGAAGTCTCCCTCAATATCAAATACATTTTAAGAATTTAAATTCTAAGTCTACAACTGCATAGTCATTATTTAAGGTCACCCAACATCCATTTGTTTCTATTTCCATAACACAACCCTTTTTAAAAATCACTAACTAATGTATCCCTCAGCAAATAAAACATAGATAAATAAATAAATAAAAATAATAGATAAACATCCCTCAGCAGCATACCGGTGCCCTGACTCCCTGAGGAAGCCCTGCCAGCCTGGTTAGCAGCACTAAATCTCCCCCAGCACTGGGGAATTTCAAGGTTATATTTCAATAACAGCAACCCAGGCCTTATCTCTTCCCTGCCTCCTCCTGTCCTTGATCTCCCACTTATGGATAAGAGCAGTGGAAGCTCCCCAGCCCCACACTGCAGTCAGACTGTCACCCAAAGTGCTGCTACAGGGCCAGAAAGGAGCTCCTGTGGAATTCTTCTTCCCAAGGGAGCCTGTTGATAAAAACAGTGGCTGTTTCCATTTATGTCCATTCCCAGGAGCTCCCACACTCAGAGATTTGATTCTGACAGAGGAGATGCATTGCCATTCCCTGGAAAAGAACCTCAAAACCCACCCAGAACAGGAAAATGGTTATTGTCTAAAACATTTCCAGGAATATCATTCTCACAGCCAGCCCTGGGCTCAGTGTCCTGGGGGAAAGGCATTTCCTCAGCCCTTCCCCTTCCTGCAGCACCAGGACTGGGGAGGGCCCAGGAGCAGGCAGGGAGGGGAAACAGGCTGCTGAGGAGGAGAGGAGCCAGAGAGCAGAGATGCAGGGAAAAGAATGGATTTCTTCTCATGGACTCCTCACCCAGGGAATCCAGGTCCAGGCTGGATGGGGCTTGGGGCAGCCTGGGGCAGTGGAAGGTGTCCCTGCCATGGCAGGGGGTGGGATGAGGGGATTTGGAAGGTCCTTCTCAACCCAAACCAGTCTGGGATTCTGGATTCTCCCACATCAGCAGCTCTCTGATACCCCAGCAGCTCCTGGAAGCTTTGCTCCTGTTGGGCTGTGAGAGCTGTGGGAAGTGGATGGGGAGTGAGAGCTTCCAGAGGGGGAACAAATAGGGAAAAATGGACAAGCAGGAGCCATGGGGGTGTGGGTGGAGCTGCAGAGCACCCCTGGGACAGCACCCCTGGTACCCCACCCTTGGGACAGCACCCCTGGTACCCACCCCTGGTACCCCATCCTTGGGACAGCACCCCTGGTACCCAGCCCTGGTACCCACCCCTGGTACCCAGCCCTGGCACAGCCCCTGGGCAGCTCCTGGGTGTCTGTCAGGCTCTGCCTTCCCAGTGAAGCCATTCACATGAGGATCCCCAGCCCACCTGCAGGACCTTGGTGACACAAACCCCCTGAGGCAACAAGGGCTGGGCTCTGGGGCAGGACACAAACCCAGCAGAGGGCAGGGGACAGGGGTCAGCCTTCCCAGGGACAGCAGCCTGGGCTGGCTGTCCCAGCCTGTGGGGACAGCAGGGCTTTGCCAGCACATAGGATGTCCCCAGCCAACCTGGAGCTCTTTGGGATGTCACCCTCTCACCTGGCCAAGTTCCTGGTGCAAACCTTTCTGGAGTTTTATGCCTGTGAGGCCCACAGAGGGGACATCCCTGTCCCCTCTCCCAGCTAGGCCAATCTTTTGGAAGCCTCCACTGGGAAAAGGACAAGGGCAGGAGGGACATCGCCCAGAGAGCAAGCAGGGCCAGACTGTGCCCTGTTCTTTGGGTCTGAGGGGCTGGGAAAGGTGGGAGCTCCTGATGTCCCTGTCACCAGATGAACTCATTCTGCCATGTTTCCCATCTCATCTATGAAAATCATCCCAGTATAAATGGCTTGGAATTCCCCAATGGATAAAGAAATTAAAAGTAAAGCACCCGGTCCTTCCAAACAGGGGGATGGTGGTCACCCAGCCCCTTCCAAATTCTGCCTCATCTCAAGCAGAATTTCATCTTGCTCTGAGCCCCCCCCAAGCTTTGCTCCTGTCTCTCCCCAGCACTCTCAGTCACTCACACATCTTGAGCCGACTTTCATTAAATCGAGATTAAAAGGACTTTCTCCACCGACCAAATCATAAAATGGAAAATGTCTCATTTCAGCTTTTCCCTCCAAATCCGAGCCTTGCCATTCAAGGGCACCCAGCACTAATAACTTCCCTGCTGAAGCAGCTCCTTCTGTTTGATTCCTTTCAAACACACAACAGAGGCTCCAAACCCCAGAGTGGCTGCACAGGACACGTCTTCTGGCACAGATTTACAGCCAGGAGTGCTCACAGCCCAGGGAAGGGCAGGGGTAGGTTGGATTTTGGGAAAGGTTCTTCCCCCAGAGGGTGCTAGGCACTGCCCAGGCTCCCCAGGGAATGGGCACAGCCCCGAGGCTGCCAGAGCTCCAGGAGCGTTTGGGCAGCGCTGCCAGGGATGCCCAGGGTGGGGTTGGTGGGGTGTCTGTGCAGGGCCAGGGGCTGGATCAATGATCCCTGTGGGTCTCTTCCAACTCAGGATATTCCATTATCCTGTAATTTGGTTTGTGAGACTCCACTGCACCCTGAAAACAAAGGACATGAACAGCCCTGCTCTGGTCTCACACTTTCCCCTGACAGGGATTAGCTGTGAATTCAGACTGCCCGTGTCTGAAAAACAGAGATGAGTCAAAAGCATCTAAAAGCTTTATCTTTAAAAATCTGGAATGTGGTGATTCCAGTGAAATTCTGCCAGAAAGGAAATGGAGCATTTCAATAGAATGGATGGAGCCTCATTTAAAGCTCATCAGAATGGAGGGTGTCTGCATGTCTGGGTTTGCATGAAGTTCAAAACTCTAAATAATTGATAATAAAAATAAAATAGAGCAAAATTGCAGATTTAGTGCAACCAAACATCCTCATCAACTCTACATTTCCGAACTGCAGTTTTGGAAACTTCTCAAGCTTTTTTCTGAAATGCATTTGCAAACCCAAATAGAAATGATGAGTTTTGGAAAGCAGAATGTAGAAAGTGAACAAGGCAGAGGAAAAGGGACAATGAGCAGTGCTGTGTCCTCAGGTCACACCAGAATTGTGATTCATTCCTTGCTCATTTGTTTAGATTTCAACACTAATTGTTATTAGTCCCTAATTCATCAGCATCCCTGGGCTTGGCAGGAGTGTAAAATGACAAATACAGAAATTTCCTGTGAACACACAAAACCAGAAGAGATGGGAACAAAGCAGAAAATCAGAAGATCCCACTTTGATTGCTCCCAGATTTATCCCTAAATTTTTCTGCTGGAGAAAGTGCTCATTGCTGCAGCCTCGGGGGTGGCTTTGCTGCATCCCTGTGCTTCCACAGAGTCACACAGGAGAAGAACTTCTCCAACGCTGCTCACATTCTGCAAGTCAAGCCAGCACGTTAAGGTTATTTTATTTTATTTGTTTGATTTTATTTTCCCTGTGAGTCACCAGGCAGCCTTAAAATCACTGCAGGACTTAAAGCAATGAAAAGCCTTCAACCAAATTCCCTTTAAAATGAGACCTGGGCCACGTTCTGGCTCCACTTCCAATTGCACTTCCAAAGTGTGAGCCACGTCCCTGAGGGCAAATGGAAATACTTCCATCCCCTTCAAAAGCCCTGGGCACCATCCCAGCCCCTGAACTTGGCAGTGCCAATGCCATCAGCACCCCCAGCAGGGCTGGCACACAAAACGCTGGCAGGAGTTTTGTTTAATCAAAAAGCTGCATTCAGGTGCAAAAAGAGCTGCTCCTCCGAGGCCCTGGAGCTGGAAACGCCTCTCAGCTCTTCACTGGTTTAACTGGGAGCTGCTCACTGCCCTGCCCTGGCAAGGAGCTCTGCCAAGCACAGCTATCCACATCCTGCTGGAGCAGGGATAAATCCTGCCTGGAGCTCACATCTGCCTCACAGCTGCCGTGGGCAGCACACACAGGCTGGGGCTCTCCTGCCCTGCCCTGGAATTTCGGGGTGTCCCAGGCTTCTGTCTGAGGGTACAGACTCCTTCCACCACCCAGTGGCTCCCCTGTGTTTTTAATGAGGAGTTCCTTGCTGAAAGCACCAGCACAGAGCAGCTGAGTTTGTGTTTCCTGCCCAGCTCAGAGCCCAGGGAACTGCTGGAAAGCAAAGGCTCAGGTGTGGTGTCCCCAGAGCTGCCCCAGCCCAGGAGCACAGCGCAGGTACAGCACACACAGCCCGTGTTCAGCGACAGTGGGGCTTTGTGTGTGCTCAGCAGGCATTTAATAACTCACCTTGTTCTCATTTGCTCTCTGCTGCCTGTCATGCTTTGGGTGCTTTTACACGTCTGCAGAGCTATTTAGAATTACTCATCCTTCTGCAGCTTGAAATGAGAATCTGAGCTCCAACTGCTGGGACGGAGCTTGTCACTGATGGGTTTCATCTCCTCTAATTACTGCTGAGACAGATGTCTCCAGCACAGAGCTGTGACTCAGCTTCCCAGGGACCCACACTCCCCATGCTCCAAAGGAAAATGGGAGGAAAAAACTTCTCTTTGAACGAAAAATCCCCCAAAGGGCAGGGATGGATGGGATATTGGGAAGGAATAGTTCCCTGGGAGGGGGGGCAGGCCCTGGCACAGGGTGCCCAGAGCAGCTGGGGCTGCCCCTGGATCCCTGGCAGTGCCCAAGGCCAGGCTGGAGATTGGGGTAGGGAGCAGCCTGGGACAGTGGGAGGTGTCCCTGCCCATGGCAGGGGTGGGATGGGATGGGCTTTAAGGCCTTTCAAACCCAAAGCACTCCAGGATTCCATGAGGGTGTTGGGGCTGCTGTGCTGCCTAAATCCCAGCCTTGTCCCAGGCTTTGTGCTGCCCAGGAGTCCAAGCCCAGCCTGGCTCCAGTGAGGTCCCAGCAGTGATCCCATGGACAAGGCTCAGCCCAGTCAGGGCCGACCCACGGGGCACCAGCAACTCCCTTTCCATGAAAACTCAATCTGGAAATTCCTTTTCATCCTCATCAGTCCCAGATAAAGACACCAGAGCAGAACAGAAGCAGAGGCACTGCTCTGCTGGAGCTTGTCCAGTCTGCCCACTGCTGGGATTTACTGGGAGCACTGGGAGGACACACAGGTGGACTGTGGAGGCTGCTCACCAGCCCCACACAACCACACCAGCAGTGAACCCTCCATGGTGGCAGTCAGCCTCACACCAGCTTATTTAACTTCCCCTCAGCTCCACACATGCAGGACAGAGCCAGGATTCCCTTCCACCTGCCTTAAAACCAGACTTTGCTGGGTCCCACTGATGCCTTGAGAGGCCTCCTAGAAACAGAGCCCAGCCAGGAGTAAAGGGAATAAAGGTGGGGATTTATTGGAAAGGCCTTCAAAGGTACCCCTGGGGAGCCAGAGGTGCTGCCCAGATGGGCCCCGAGATGGACCCTGAGAGGCCACGAGTTCTTCCCACTTTTATAGGTTTGGTTCATTTGCATCTCAGGGTTCATTCTCCAATTAAAGCTTCAGTTAATGATGGAATTCCCCTCAGTTTGCCCCCCTCTCAGAGGCTTTTGGTTGATCCTTTTTGGGCCCAGGAGGGGCTGGGTGTCCTTGGAGAGCAGCCCCGGAGAGGCTTTGCTGTGTGTGCCCAGCACAGAGAGCAGCACTGAACAGGGAACAGGCAACTCCAGAGTTACACACTGGGCACTGCAGGGTTTGAAAAATAGAAAAGTTCAAACCTGAGGCATCACCATATGTGCTGCTCAAAGCACAGCAATCCTTGGTGCTGCCAATGGCATCGTGTGACAGTGGCAGAGGGACTTGGGCCAAGTCCCAGACCTGTAAAATCCCTTAAAATGAACTAATAGCAGCTGTTAAACAAATGGGGAATTCAAAAGCATCAGGGGTCACAGCCCACATTGTCTGCAGTCCATAATTAAGGGGTGTTCAACTCCCTCCAAAAGGCAGCAACAATTACTCAGGACAATGAAACTGTAGTTGCTGCTTTTCTCAGAAGTGCTTTGCTTTGCCCAAACCCCATTGTTGTATTTCATTTTCACACTGGTTGTGTTTCCCCTTTTCTACATTTTCCAAATGAAAACCAAACCTCAGAGTTTTCACACCCCGAAAAAAGGAAAAGAAAGCTGAAAACCATTATTTTTCTCATTTTTCCTTCCTGTTCTGGAAATAAAGCATTTTAAACAGCTACAGGGCAGGGCTGGGTGGGATATTGGGCAGGAATTGTTCCCTGGGAGGGTGGGCAGCCCCTGGCACAGGGTGCCCAGAGCAGCTGTGGCTGCCCCTGGATCCCTGGCAGTGCCCAAGGCCAGGCTGGACATTGGGGTTGGGAGCAGCCTGGGACAGTGGGAGGTGTCCCTGCCATGGCAGGGGTGGCACTGGGTGGGCTTTGAGGTCCTTCCAACACAAACCTCTCCTTCCACTTGGGTCCCTCCCACCCCACAGTGGTGGGGCCAGACACAGAGAGAGATTTCCAGAGAGGTGAGATGGGTATTTCAGAGCTCATCCACACCTGGGATTGCTTGGGAAGAGCTCAGCTTTGGCACCCCCATCCTCCTGGGTCTCTGCGTTCACCCCTGGGGAGCAGCATTTCTTAGGCCTGAGGCAATGCCCATCAAAATCAAAACCAAATTCCTACAAACCTCGCCAGACATTGAAGAAGGACTGAAATATTCAGTCGCCAGCAAGAAGCTCAAGCTGTCGTTAAGTCCTTATTAAGCAGAATAAACAGATTAATCTAAAAAAAATATTAAAAATAATTAAAAGCTTCTGTCTTTGTAGGCTGGAGACAGAGTGAGAGTGAGGAGGTGAGGCCTGTCCTGTGCAGGTGGGAGCAGGAGAGCCAAATTCCTCCAAAAGCAGAGATTTGGTGGAACAAGTTTTAAGCCAGGCTGTGCACGGGAAGGCCCCTGGTCCCTGAGGGTCTCGCTGCGGTGGAGGGAGAGCGATGGGCACAGCTGGAGCTGCACCCAGGGGAGCACTCAGCTCCCCCCTGCACTAATTAGGTTAATTAAGACTAAACAGCTAATTTCTGCACAATTCTGTTTCAGCAGATGCCACGGCAGAGACTCAGCCTGCCATAAACACAGGGAACAGAGCTGTGAGTGCAGCCCTGGGGCTGGGACAGGAACCTGCAGGAACAGCCCTAAATGCACAGACACAGTCCCAGTGACAGTCACACTGTCACAGCCACTGCTGGCCACACAATTACAGCTTTCTGAGCTCATCTACACCATCAAATCAAATCTGGAAACCTGCAGGGAAACATGGGAAGAAAACGTCTTTGAAAACTCAAATGGTGACTCAGTCGAGGAGTGCAAGGGCTGGTGAGAACTGGGATGATGAGAGGATTAAAAAACAGAATAATGAGCCCCAAATCTCAGAGTCTGAGCTGTTAATCCGTGACTCACATGGCTGGGGGGTGCCCTCAGGGAGCACCCACTGACACTCTTGAGTAGGGCAGGTCCAGGGACCACTGGGCACTTCCTGGGACCCTCCATGGCAAGAGGCACCAAAGTGAAGGAGAAATCAAAAATCCAGAGCTGGGCAGATGAAATCTGGCAGTCTCTGATCAGCCTCATGTGATTTCACTCTGACTCTTAAATCTGTTGGCTTCAGCCCACGGTAAAAAGACACATTCAAAGGAAAGGCACATTCTTACAGGGCTCTGCTCTGCCATCTGCAAATCATTATTCCTCCTTCATAAAAATAACTAAGTGCAAACGGCTACAAGAGGAGGAAGAAATTCCTTAGCTCCTTCCAACAGGATTTTTTACCAGCAGCCAAAAGGAGGAGAAAAGACCTGGGTGCAGCATGTCCACTTCCAGAGCTGAGGGAAAAGGGGAGCAAAAAAGGAACAGGAGAAGTCTGCAGGAGTACAGCACAGCCCAAACCTCCCCAGAGCAGCGACTGAACTGACAGAGGAGAGCAGTGGGTCAGATACTGGGGAGAAATCCTTCCTTGGGAGGGTGCCAGGCCCTGGCACAGGGTGCCCAGAGCAGCTGGGGCTGCCCCTGGATCCCTGGAGGTGCCCCAGGCCAGGCTGGACATTGGGGCTGGGAGCAGCACTGCAAGGTGTCCCTGCCCAAACAAGGTGGTTTTTAAGGGCCCTTCCAACCCAAACCATTGTGGGATTCTGGGATTCTCTGGCTGCTGACACAGCTCCATCCACAGCAGAGGGAAAGAGCCAGCAAGGACCCAGCTCGAGGGGTGTCTGAGCCCCAGCCAGTGCTCAGGCTGGCAGCACAATCCCTGTCTTTGGCTTTGTGCTGTCCTGGGAATGGGGGGGAGAAGCCTGGCCCAAAGAAAGCAGCTGTTCAGCTGCTATCTCGTGATCTTGTAGACAATTTTTTTTCCCCTTTCCTATGTGAGTCATGAGACTGGAACGAGTGAGATTGTAAAATTTAAAAAGTTATCAGCTCTCCATCACTGGAAACATAAAACCCCTTTCCTCTCCAGTGACAATTAACAAGGAGGCAGAGTAGATAAACTGGAGCTGGCTGCTTCCATCCCCACCTAATCTGCAAAAAACTATTTCCTTAACCCCCTGGAGCTGCTGCTCCCTGTCTGCAGCACGGTCCCTTGCAGATGAGGCTGTCTCCACAAGAAGGATAAGGATGCTCGGGTAAAAAGCAGATAAAGAGATGGGGGAAATGCTAAAAAAAGAGGCAAAAATCTACAGAGCTATTGGTGAGAAGCAGCACAGGAGGAGGGATGAGAGGGAACAGATGAACTCCTGGAGATGGGATTACGAAGGTGCTGTGCACAGCCTGAGTTCCTGTGGGAACATGGAATTAACAGCAGCTACAGCAAGGGGGGTTGAAGATTGAATCTCAGCTCCAGGGAAATGCTCTGCACAGCCCTGCTGGGCTGGAGGGGTTGTGGTCACAGCTGGGATACCTTAAAAGTCCTACAATGGTTTGGGTGGGAAGGGACCTTAAGGATCATCTCATCCCACCCCTCTCCCACTGTCCCAGGCTGCTCCCAGCCCCAGTGTCCAGCCTGGCCTTGGGCACTGCCAGGGATCCAGGGGCAGCCACAGCTGCTCTGGGAATTCCATCCCGGCCCCTCCCCACCCTCACAAGGAATGATTTCTTCCCAGTATCCAATCCACACCTACTCCCTTTAAGTTTGACCCCATTCCCCTTGTCCTGTCCCTCCAGTTCCTGATGCAGGGTCCCTCTCTGCCTTCCCTGGAGCCCCTGCAGGCCCTGGGAGGTGCTGTGAGGTCTCCCCTCACTCTCCTCTTCCCAGGCTGCACAGCCCTGGTTCCCCCAGCCTGTGTCCATAGGGAAGATGCTCTGATTCCCTTATTAACTCTGTGGCCTCCTCTGAACTGGCTCAGCCTTCAGCCAACCCACATGTTGGGATGAGCAGGGATGTGCCATGGATGAACCCAGGAGAGGACTGTGCTGATTCCCTGTGCAATTCCAGGTGTTAGCCCTGAGAAAGCCCAGCACTGGAAAATTCCACCTGTCCTGTGGGAATACAGAACCCACTGGCCTGGCTGGAGCAGTGGCCCCAACCCCAGGTGAGCCCAGCTCCTGAGTGTCCCCTTCTCCAGGCTGTACCTCCCAGGGGGTGTCACAGGAGACACTGACAGTGTCTAGAGCTGTGTCCTGCTGCCCCCACCCCTGAGCCTGACAGCTCAGCACAGAAGCCTTGGTCATGTATGACTTCCCCTCACCAATCCATGTGGGCTCTTCCTCGTGGCCTTTCTGACCTTCAGATACCTGGAAATGGCTCCCAGGATCAGTAGATCCATCCCCTCCTCGGGATGGAATTGAGGCTGACTGGCTGGAATTCTGATCCTCTTTCCCACCCTTCTTGGACACAGGGCTGACATTTGCTCTCTCCCAGTCTTCAGGAACCTTTCCCAGTTGCCAGGAGCTTTCCAAGGCACTTGAGTGTCCTCTGGATGCCCTGGAACAGCTAGCTCAGCATCCCTGGGGGCCCAGGGGTTTGTGTGTGTCCAGTCCCTTGATGTTCCCTAACACAGCCCCTCCTGCCCATCTCCAGAGCCAGCACGGCTTCTCCAAGCCATCCCTGCTCCACACCTTCCTTCTGGGCCCTGGGGGTTCTCCAGGACCAGCCTGACCAAGATGAAGGTGCCAGTGGGGACCTGACCCTTCTCCAGCTGCCCAGCCCCATCCAGCAGCAGCCCCACACTTTCCCTCATCTTCCTCCACCTCAGAGTGACCCACAGCAGGTTTTGGTGTTGCCCTCCAGGTCTTTCACCACATTCCAGGTGGGCTTTGGCTTTCCCAGTCCCACCCTCACCCACCTGGAGATTCCCTCTGAGTGGTCTGGCTCTGCTTTTACCCTTGGAATGTTTTTTTAATGTGTCAGGAGCTCCTTCTTCACCCACACAGACTCCTGTGACCTTTGCTTGATTTCCTGCATGTCCCAATGAGCCACGGGCAGATGATCCTGGAAAATCGACCCATCCAGCCAGACCTTGCTGCAGTTTGTGTTCTTTATTTTAAAGAAAGGTCAATCCAAAGTAACTCAGAGCATGTCCCAGCCTTTTTGGATCTCCTCCCCGAGCTGAGAAGTCCCAGCAGGCTCTACCAAAGCTGCACTTAGATACCACACTGCTAAACTACTACAGATCAGACATCACAGAGAGATGATTTGGGCTTTGTTTTTCTTGAGCCTAAAAGTGCTGGAAGCAATTTTCCCTTTCTTTTATCCAAACCTGAAACATATTATTGAGCTCTCTAGATTTCATTAAGGCATCAAAGCTGTGTTCCACACCATGGTTCTTTAAAAAAAAAAATCCAAACTCCAAAGTCTGCTTTCAGCTTCAACTGTCAAAATATTTTCCTGACGCGGCGCAGGTACCCACTGAGGGCTGCCAGTCATCCCAGATGTCTTCCCTGGAAAGGACTGGTTTACCTTCCTGCTTGCTGAGCTTTTCATTCACTCTGTGGGCCCACTTCATGCCAGGTTTCTGTGCAGGGTAAGTAAACAAGGTGTGATTTGCACAGGACACCCACGGGACGCGTGTGAGACACAGCACAGCAGCCACGTCACTGCTGCCCCCCAGGGACACTGGGAGGGGAATAAACCCTGCAGCAGGGCTGGGGGTGCTCAGCAGCTGGTAGGACAGTGTTAAAATCTCTGCTGGTAGCCCTCTGAGCCAAAAAAGGTCTGATTTAATTCGATTTAGTGGTCACCAGCAGCCTCCCCTGTTTGGCTGCCACGTTTCCCTGTCCCCGAGTCTCTGCTCTGGTCCCACCTTTGTGCTTCCATCCTTCCCCTCCTCCTGGCTGCTCCCACATGGGGCTCTCTTTCCCCTGCCCCACCACCCCAAACACCCCCAGATGAGCAGACCCAAGCAATCAGAAGGGTGTTTGATAAACCAGCCCAGCTCTTGGGAGCTGCTGGCAATTCTGCATCCTCCAAGAACTTCTTTTACCTTTCAGATGAGGACTCTGAGGCAGACTGAGACCCCTTGTGACCAACTCCATCCTTTTGCCAGTTTTTATGTGAAAAAAGTTTGAATTGTGGCATCTTGGCCTCCTCAAGATGCACCTGGAGCCAGGCAACCTGAGCCCAGCTCAGTGAGGAAGTTCCAGGATTATCAAAGCTGTTCCTGGAGCGTTCACCAGGCTGGCAGCAGGTTCATGGAATCACAGAATCTCTGGGTGCTTTGGGATGGAAGGGACCTTAAAGCTCATCCAGTTCCACCCCTGCCATGGGCAGGAAGTGTCTGACACCTTCCACTGGAGATGGAAAGGTGGATGATGGACATCAGGTGCAGGTCCAGGCCAGCAAACACCGTGTCACCCTGGAGAGGAGCATTTCCTCTCCCTCTCCAAGGTGCTTAAAATCCTTAAAAGGGATTTTTTTCTCAGGAAGGTGGTGCCAGGTACCCCATGCCAACCCTGCTGGCTCCAGGCACACTCCTGGATCCACTCTGGGTCTGAGGGCACAGCGGGATCACTCTGGGATCACTCTGGGATCACTGGGATCACACTGGGATTGCTGGGATCACCATGGGATCACTCTGGGATCACTGGGATCACACTGGGATTGCTGGGATCACCATGGGATCACTCTGGGATCACTGGGATCACTCTGGGATCACGGGGGTCAGTCTGGGATCACCATGGGATCACTGGGATCATTCTGGTTGGCTGCCCAAACCCAAACACTGCACTGTGCTCTCCAAACAAACGCCCTGGAGCCAATTCCCCGATGCCTCTTTCACAAACTGAGCTGCTTAATTAGCCCAGGATGAGTTATTGCATAATTAATGGGCAGCCCCTGAAGCAGCACCGGGCTGTGCCTGGCTCGGCACTGAACAGGCTCCCAGCCACCCTGCAAAGTCACATCAGTCATGAAATCTCCAGTTTGATCTTCAGGACATTGATTTTTTACCTCCTTTCTTGCCCTGCCAAGGCTTCCCAGCTGCTTCAAGAGCAGCTAAAGCCTGTTTTGTCATTTTTAAAACTTTTCTTGTTCAAAAGCACTTTGTGATGTGATTCAGTGGTTAAGGTTGGGCTTAACCACTGGAGGTCTTTTCCAACCTTAATGATTCTGTGATTTCCTTTAATATCAGTTTGATAACAGCATGAATATTCAAAAGTAGATGGCAGAGGCCAAAATACCCTCCCCAAGCTGCTCCCACCACTGCACAGCCAGGGCTGTGATGGCTTTTGGTGCAGCACTGCCTACTGAGTCCTTCAAAAAATCCTCATTTTCCACAAACCTCAAAGTTCAGACTCATGAAAATCTACTCAAGGTCCTCATGAAGCTGTTCCTTTATCTCTTAACCTCACCAAATGAGGATATTCTGAGATTCCATGACCATCAGCTCAGGGTATCACGGGACTTTTATTCTTGGAATTGTTGGCAATTCACTGGGAGCTGGATTTGCAGAGCATCGTGGCCAAATATATTCCCTGCTGCATAAAAAGGCACAGAAAAAGTCTCCTGATTCCCATTTTAAAGACTGGGAGTCAAAGTATAAAAGAGTTGTTCAGAATTCCAGAAGGAACCTGGAACAGCCAGGTGGCCATGACTCCAGTGCTGGTTTGTACAAAGGACTGACCTTTGCAGTGCCCTGGGAATTGGTGAAATATTACATTTGCTGCAGAGAATAAGTAAGGATGGGAGGAATTCAGGGGGGAAAAGTCTTGCTCTTTGTTTATTTGTAGCCCCAATCTGTGCTGCTGAAGCTCTGTGCCTGCTCACACCCAGGAGACTGCACAGAACCACAGCCAGATGGGCAAATTCCCTGCAAAAGGCTCAGAAGGGACGTGGAAATGGATCTTTTTTCCTGATCAGGAAGCTCAAACTGACAACATTCACTTTGCAGAAAAGTCATTTTGCAGCTTTGAGCCCTGCTCTGCAGTGAAGATGGTGAAATTCATGAAATCCCTGGAATGAATGCAAGCCTGGACCTGGCTGGGATGTTAAACCCGAATCTCATCAGGCAGGAGAAAAGGCTGGGGCTGAATTCATGCTCTGAACTCATCCCAGCTGTGAGCAGGAGGGAAACAGGGAAGCAATAAATTATGCTGCTTCAGCATTTCTGCCCTCAGTCTCCCAAATTCAGCATTTTCAGCTGCTGTAAGGCTTGGTGCACGGAATCTTCATCCTCAAAGAAATTCACGGCATTTAAATCAATCGTTGATGCTGCCCCAGTCTCCCAAAAAACAAAGCAGCCCTGACTTTTACAGGGAAGTTAATCTAGATAATAATATCTACAATAGCATTTATAGCCAATCCATAAGCCCTGAGGTACAATCCTGCTGGTGCAGGGCTGCTCAGGCTGGGGGGATCCCCAGCATCCCCAAGGCTCCCCACAGCTCCTGGCAGCACTGTGCCCAGGCAGGCACAGCCATTCCTGCCACAATTAACCAGGCTGAGAAAACAAAATGGAATCTGAGAGCAGCCCTTATTCTCTACTGACTAAAATTCATACTCTGCTCTCAGATAAAGGCCACTGTCAATCTCCCCCCCTGCCTTCCGTGTTGGAGCCACTGGGAAGGGACCGAGGGTAGGAAATGCTGGAGCTGCTTTTCAAACCAGGGGAAGCTCCGAAGTGACAGGAAAGAGGAACAGAAAGGCTGTGGGGAGCAGAGTGGGGGGAGGTTACAGAGGCCCTGAGGAAAAATGGGATTATCCCAACAACCTTGAGGACAAACCCCTTCGCTGTGTCTGGAATTTGTTCCTTTGCCTTTTCAAACCCCTGCTCTTCAGCCACTGAAATTCTCTTTACTGTCCTGCTTGTCACCTTGTCCCCTTCTCCAGGCATTCTGACTTCAATCCAGACTTGGGAAACACATTCCTGGTGACAGGGACAGGACTGTGATCCCCCACTGCCGCTGCTGGGACAGACCCTGCCCTGTCCTTCCCCATTTTAGCTGCCTGCACTTAAATCCCATCAGCTGGGATATTAAGAAAAAAGGTAAAGCAGAGACAGGGCTTATTCATTGATCTTGCTGCTTCACTTATGAGACATCACCGGAGCCAAGGCTGCTCATCAAAATGTCCTTTTATTGCAGTGACTTTTATAATGTGAAATGTTGATTATAATCACATTTAAAAGGTGAAATTTTTATTATAGCCACATTTATAGTGTGAGATGTTGAGTTAAACATTTCACCCAGATGACAAAACTGACTTTATTTGGTACTTCCTAGCAGCGTTAAAACCTTTTCTTCCTTCTTTTTCTCAGTCCTGCGGACAGCTGAGTGCCCTGCAGAGCCTGGAAGGGAACTCCTCCCATGGGTTGTGCTCCAAGAATCCACAGCTTCTGCTACCCCTGACCAATTCCCACTTTAAATTGTTTGAATTAATGGAATCTCAGACTGGTTTGGGCTGGAAGGGACCTTAAAGCCCATCCAGGGACACCTCCCACTGTCCCAGGCTGCTCCCAGCCCCAATGTCCAGCCTGGCCTTGGGCACTGCCAGGGATCCAGGGGCAGCCACAGCTGCTCTGGGCACCCTGTGCCAGGGCCTGCCCACCCTCCCAGGGAACAATTCCTTCCCAATATCCCATCCATCCCTGCCCTCTGGCAGTGGGGAGCCATTCCCTGTGTCCTGTCCCTCCAGTCCTTGTCTGAAGCCTCTCTCCAGCTTTCCTGTAGCTCCTACAAGCCCTGGAAGGCCACACTGAGGTCACCCCAAAGCTTCTCCTCTCCAGGTGAACATTCCCAGCTCTCCCAGCCTTTCCTCCCAGCAGAGCTGCTCCATCCCTCTGCTCACCCTGGAGCCTCCTCTGGGCTCCTCCAGCAGCTCCAGCTCCTCCCTGTGCTGGCCAGGGCTGGGGCAGCTCTGCAGGTGGGGGGGGCTCAGGGGAACAGTCCCCCTCCTCAGTCTGCTGCAGACAACAAACACAGTTCAGGTTGCAGTTAAACTCTGAACATTTACAGTTTTCCAAGCTCATACTTTGAGCACGTAAAATCCACTGCCACATGGAATTTCATCCAAATTTATGGAACTGCATGGACAGGGCTGCTCCCTGAAATTCCCATCTGGGACAGCAGCTCCCCATCACCCACTGGGGCAGGGTCAGTGCCATGCCCTTGGCAGGCCCCACATCTCAGATATCCCAGATTTATGACATGGGATGCAGGGATTTGTTCCTCCAGGCTCCTTCCACACCCTCAACACACCAAGGATTCATTCAGCCTTGTCTCTGGGCCTCTTTGCAGGGAGAGTTTTCCTCGAAAGAGCTGCATTGGGGTAGAAATTCAGTCACAGGCATGTGGTGGAACAGCTGTGGTACCACCCAGCCAAGAGTTTTCCTTCTTCAACTGCCAGCCCAGGGTTTCCCTTAGGCAGTGAAGAGACCATGAGATGTTGAGGGCACCCTTAGAAGGCAACACCAAATGCTGCAGGTGAAAAATGGTTGGGCAGGTCCTCAGAGCTTGTGGAAGAGCCACACTGGGCAAAAATGATAAAATCAAATACACTCCCACACATCCCCTCCCTGTCATCCTGAAAACAGAGCTGAAGAAGGATACTGGATTCAGATGTGATTCCATCCAACACCACAAACCCCTAGGACACCCTGGCTGGAGACAAGGGCACTGTGAGCCAAAACCCTGAGCCAGTTTTCATTTCCTCCTTCTAAGGAACAGAACGTGAGCCCTGTGGGCTCAGGCCTGCTCTGAGCTGCTGTGCAGGAGGGAGGGAAGCAGGAGAAGAGGGTGAACGAAGAACTTTTTGTTCCTCTGAACAGCAGCCAGGCCAGGAAAGCAGAGGAGCAGCAGCACAGCCAGAGCTGGAGCAGCACCCCTGCATTAATGGGCCATGGAAGAGCTGAGTCACCAATCCCATCGGGAATGTGGCTGGAATCCCTGGAGTGCCCAAGGCCAGGCTGGATGGGGCTTGGAGCAGCCTAGAACAGTGGAAGGTGTCCCTGCCCATGGCAGGGGTGGAATGAGATGGGTTTTAAGGTCCCTTCCTGCCCAAACAATTTTGGGAGCAGCAGATCCAAGGCTGGCCCTACAGCCCCACCTGCAGTGAGAGCTCCCAGGCAGATGTGGGTTTAGGGACCTTGGACAACTGGGACTTGAACCACCAAAACCTGAGCTGGGTGATCTAAAACCCTTCCTCAGTCACACCTCCAGCACTCTAGCACCCTCCTGCCACTTCAGGGATGATCCCAGAATCCCAGGATCACCGGGGCTGGGAAAGCCCTCCAGGGTCATCCAGTCCAAACTGTGCCCAATCCTCACCTTGTCCCCAGCCCAGAGCACTCAGTGCCACCTCCAGCCCTTCCTTGGACACCTCCAGGGATGGGCACTCCAAACCTCCCTGGGCAGCCCCTGCCAAGGCCTGCGCATCCTTTCCATGGGGAAATTCCTGCTGCTGTCCGCCCTGAGCCTCCCCTGGCCCAGCCTGAGGCCGTTCCCTCTCCTCCTGTCCCTGTTCCCTGGCAGCAGAGCCCGACCCCCCCGGCTGCCCCCTCCTGTCAGGGAGTTGTGCAGAGCCACAAGGTCCCCCCTGAGCCTCCTTTGCTCCAGGCTGAGCCCCTTTCCCAGCTCCCTCAGCCCCTCCTGGGGCTCCAGACCCTTCCCAGCTCCCTCAGCTGCTCCCCAGTCAGCCCTGGATGACAGGAGCTCAGTGGGGTAGGGAAGGTCAGGCTGGGGGTGTCCCACACCTCCAGCCCCTCCTGCAGGGTCCCCATGAGCCCCAGTGACCACAGCCATCCCTGGCCTTGCAGACAGCTTGTACCTCTCCAGGGCTGTGGTGGGCTGGAGGATTTTTATTCCATGCCAGATCCAAGGATTTCTACCAGCTATAAAACCAGGGAGCTGCTGCATCTTCTCCGCTGGAGCAGCTTCCACCCATCCAAGAGCCCCCAGCTCAGCCACATCTTTCCTTTGCTCCTCACCCCTCTCCAAAAGCTGCAGCAGGATGTGCCTGTTTTCCTGGCAAAAACAAGCCCGGGAGTCAGCAGGAGTTCAGATCCATAGTAAGAAAATGATGGGAAAAATTGGAAGAGAAAGAGCCAGGATGGTTTCTCCTTGGCTGCTGCTTGGGAAGGAGCAAATTCTTGTAGCCAGCTCAGCATCACAGGTCAAAAATTCTCTGTACTGGTTTAAACTCCATAAAGATCATGGGCAGCAACTGCACGGCACAAACACTGCAGCTCTTCCTGTGGATTCTTCTACATGAGGAAAAATAGAAAATAATTGCTTCAAGAAAAGTCTTTAAGGAAAACTAACTTGGAAAATAGTGACACCTTTTGTTTGTGCTGGGCAGGATTCCCAAAATTCCCTTTCTTTTCCCTGATCAAGCAGGCAGCCATTCAAGTGTCCCCAAGGCCCAGCCACAGGGGTTGGGAAGTGATTAATCCTGCACCAGCTGCCCCTCTGCCATCCTTCATGTGTTTTTCCAGATACATTTAGAAAACACTTCATTCCCCCTTTAATTTGCAGGATATTCACCTGCATTTCCAACACTTATTACCCTGTTCATGTTGGAATAACTCGGTTCCAGACCTGGTGTGAAATTGAGTTTCATTTCCCAGGCTGTGCATTATATTTTAATTAATTCTGCTCATAGCTATTAGCACAGTGCCAGGCCGGGTTTCCAGTTTACAGGAAATTCCAGGAAAGCCATTCCTGTGGGAGTGTTTTCGCAGGGCAGCGCTTTCCCAGGTCCCTGAGTGTGCGTGGAATTTGGGGACAGTGGGAGTGGTCCAGGCTGGCTGGCTGGGATGCCAAAGGCACCGAAGCTGAAGGAACAGTGTGGGAAAGGCTCTCCCAGTTTTGCATTTGTGGCATTTGCAGAGGAAATGGGAGCACAGGAGCTGGGAGACACCTTCAGCCCACAGCGGTGACTCCTCGCCCAGCTGCATCCAGATGTTCCATACCCAGGGGGGGTTTTGGGGCTGTTACATGGACAGAGGAGATTTCATTGGACTTGGAGCTGCTGGAAACTCTTTGGGAGGGAAGGGCAGGTGGAGCCAGCTCCTTCTCCACTGGTGTTGGGAAGCAGGGAAGGAGCACTGAGAATTCCCTGTATCCTGAGCTGTGGAATCATTGGAACCATTCCATGGCATTTAAACAAGAGTTCAAGGTGCCATAAAAACCCTGTCCTACGTTTGCTTTGGAGGCAAGGAGTTTCTCAGCAGCACACTTTTCCATCAGCTGTGTGAAACCAGTGAAAACATTCCCACGAGGAGCAGAAAGTTTCAAGGTTTTCTTCCAAGGAATTTTGCAGCCAACTCAGGGCAAGACACAGAACCTGCACCACAAGAGCTCTGCCTCCCTGTGCCTTCCTTCTTCTTAAACAGGAAAACCCCTTCATTTCCTAAACGTGGTTTCCATTTCGTGGTCAGGAAAATAATTTTCCAAGTGTCCTCTCTCCTCAGTGGAACTGTTGCACACAATTCCTGCAGCACCTGGGTTTATCTCAGGAAGGTTCTGTCTGGCAAGTGTCACAACTGGGACAGCAGATGGGAACTAAAATGGGGATAGGGATTTGCAGTATGTTTATTTGGACTTCTGGAAAGCTTCAGCAAGGTCCAAATGATCCTTTTGGACAGGGAATGTGAGATCTGCTGCCAGTGGTTTCCCCCTGAATTCAGCCCAAAGACACAAATACCTGGAAAAACCAAGAGCTTTAGAGTCCCTTTTTTTATGGAGGAGCCTTCAATAATTCTGCATTTCTATGCATGGCACAATCTATATTTGAACAGGACGAGTGGGAAAGCACATGAAATCCAGTGATTTGTAACCAAGGACCAAGAAAACACTGATATTTTATGCGAGGTTTTAGTTTTTTACTGTGAAGGCATGAGGGGGAGGGGAAATGCAAGTGAATTTATAACGTGATCTTCCTTTAAATCCTTCCCAAAGAACCGAGATAGAATCAGGGCTGGGCAAAGTTTGGATAAGCAGCTTTCCAGCACAGAATAATATTTTTTGTGATAATGTTGGCCAGAAGAAAGTGGCTGTTTTACTGGGACCTGGGATCCCTTCCAGCAGGATCTGGTCAGAAAACTTCATCCAAAGCCACAACAGCCTGAAGTTTTCCATCACTTCTAACCCAAGCTGCTGGGGGAACACGTTCAGAGGGTTTGCTGACCAGTGACCAAATTCCCTGATTTTCCAGACCCTCTGCAGCACCAGAGGGATGGAGCTTTGGCTGGGGAAGAGGATGCTGAATTCCAGCCTCTTTAAGGTTGGAAAAGCCCTGAGAGGTCACCGAATCCAACCACCCCCAGCACTGCCAAGGCCACCACTGCCCCGAGTCCCCAAGTGCCACATCCACAGGGCTGTTAAACCCCTCCAGGGATGGGGACTCCACCCCTGCCCTGGGCAGCTGTGCCAGGGCTGGGCAGCCCTTTCAGTGAAGAAATTCCTGCTGCTGTCCACCCTGAGCCTCCCCTGGCCCAGCCTGAGGCCATTCCCTCTCCTCCTGTCCCTGTTCCCTGGCAGCAGAGCCCGACCCCCCCCGGCTGCCCCCTCCTGTCAGGGAGTTGTGCAGAGCCACAAGGTCCCCCCTGAGCCTCCTTTGCTCCAGGCTGAGCCCCTTTCCCAGCTCCCTCAGCCCCTCCTGGGGCTCCAGCCCCTTCCCAGCTCCGTTCCCTGCCCTGGACATGCTCCAGCCCCTCAGGGTCTGCATTGTCCTGAGGGGCACAAAACTGCCCCTGAGTGACCACAGCAGTGCCCAGCACAGGGGACAATCCCTGCCCTGGTCCTGCTGCCACCCTACAGAAGACGACTCCTTTTCAGGGAGGTTTCTTCAGCTTCCAAATTTCCCCATCTGTTAATTCCCAGGATTAATAATCCCAGCATTTGCCACTTCACTGCACTGTGTCAGATCCCTGTGACTCAGGCAGAGCCCAGGATTGGGAATAACACAGGGTGCCCTCCATGGAGCTGAGCCAGGCTGCAGCAGCTCGGGGGCTTACACTGGTTTAGTGTAAATACAGAGCTTTAAACACAGCCACTTCTGATCTCCAATCAGAGGCAGAATAATAAAATAATCCACTAAAGATGGGAGCTGGGGAAGATGCAGGCACTAAAAGCATCCTTTGTTGGGAGGCTCAGCTGGCTCTGGACCAGAGAGCTCTGCCTGGAGATGGAGAAAGCAGTTAATTTGTTCTGCTGCTAAAACACAGATTAAAGTACAAGGCTAAAGCACAGTAAATAACATCATGTTCCTTATCAAAGCCAATTGAATGCTTGTATAAAACAAACAGAAACATTTTATAATTCAAGTGGAAAAGGGAAGGAGCTTGGATTTGCACAGACAGACCCAGGCATGGGCTTCCTAAAGGCATTTTCTCTCCAGGAGAGGAGCAGTCCCAACCTGCCTCCGTTCAGGACACACTCGGCTGTGGACGTAACTCATCACTTGGGGCTCTTTTTTTCCTTCAGTAATTATCTGGAGTTCCCAGTGTATTAATTGAGTGGGAGAGCTCACCTCCCCAGCATGCTAAAAGCTCACATTCCATCAGGAACCAGCACCAGCTCTCCCTGGGCTCTGGGATTTGCCTGCTCCTGGCAGTGCTGAGGAAGGACGAGGGGTTGGGATCTGTGGGTAGAGGGTGCCCACACCCCAGTAATTCCCCCTCAGTGACAGGGCCACTACCAGGCTGGGCCAACCTGGGAGCAGCTTATCCAGCTCCAGCAATAGATCTGACAAGGAAAGACAGGACACAGCCTCCAGCTGCACCAGGGGAAGTTCAGGTTACACAGCAGCAAGAAATTCTTCACTGGAAGAGTGACTGGGCACTGGAATGGTCTGCCCAGGGAGGAGTGCAGTCACCATCCCTGGAGGGGTTTAACAAAGCCTGGACGTGGCACTCAGTGCTGGGCTTTGGGTGATGAGGAGGGGTCGGGTCATGGGTTGGGCTTGGTGATCTCCAAGGTCTTTTCCAGCCTGGTTCATTCTGGGATTCTGAGAAAGAGCTGAAAGAGCATAGATTGAAATTGGGTATCAGGAAAAAATCCTTCCCTATGACAGTGGGCAGAGAAGCTGTGGCTGCCCCTGGATCCCTGGCAGTGTCTGGGTTGGATGGAACTTGGAGCAACCTGGACCAGTGGAAGGTGTCCCTGAGCTGAGCTTTAGGGTCCCAAACCATCCCAGAATTCTCTGGTAATGATGTAAGGATGTCACAGAAGCTGGGAGTGATCTAGGGATAAACCCAAGTATCCATCAACATTTGTGAATCCTCCACATCCCTTTCCCAAGCCCTGCTCCCTAAGGAATGCCCCCCTTCCCTCCCAGACTGATGCAGACCCAGAGCCACCCTTTTGCTTTTCATTCCAATCACCAGAGACACTCGTGGAGGTAACAAACTGAAGGGATTCTTGCCCTACATATTTCCACAAGAATAATTTGCTTTGTTCTATGCAAAACCTGCCATGAATATGTATTCCAGCAGCAGCAGACATAAATCAGAGCTGGGGCTGAAGGCACAGCATGCAGCTCCTCAATTAGGAATCTTCCTTCCCTGGAGATAAGGCAGACTTTGCAGGAAGGCACCAGGAGCCACCTTGTCCAGAGCAGCCAGGGTTTCAGGAAGGCTCTGCCCTGCTCATTTCCCACTGCCAGGATTGCTGTACTTCCCTCTCGGAATTATTTTATGACGTGCAGGGTTTGCCAGTCCCAGCCATTGCCAGGGCACAGAGGTCACCTGAGGCTCCTCCTCTGCCAAAAGCCCTCATTTGAGTGAGGCTGGTGATGCTTCCACAGCAGTCAGGTTAACAGAGGGATGCACAAAGGTACCAAGGCTCTGTTCTCACTCAGACTTTTCCAGGTTGGAGCTGTGCCAGGGAGGGAGATGACTTTTTCATGTCATTTTTAAAAGAAGAGGCAATATTCATTATTGCAGCGTGTTTTACCTGGTGATGGAAACGATGGGATGGTGCTGCTGCAAGCCACGCTCAGCCAGGGGGGATTTGGCACCGTGGTGTGGATATTAACCCACCCCCCACAGCTGCTCAGGCTGGGCAAACCCTGCCTGGAGATGCACACACAGCTCCTGGGAGTGAAACCTCCTGTCCCCGACACACCCCTCGCACCTGGAGCTCTCTGGCATCTTTTTCCTGCTGCAATAACTCCAGCTGCATCTTGTCCTGCTGTCACAACACCTGCCCAAGCTGTGCTTCTGAGCAGGCAGGGGCAGGGGGTGCCTGTGCTGCAGGAGCTGTGGGCACAGCCACCTTCACCCAGCTGCAGCCCCGTGGGGACATCAGGCCAGGCATTAAATCCCTCCACGAACCCATCCCAGCAGCCTGAAGATCCTCACTGGCTTCTGGCCACTTCCCAGAGCACCAGGAGTGCTCAGAATTCAGATGTGATTCCATCCAACATTGCTCCAGAGACACAGTGAGAATGGAAAGCAGGCCCAGATCCTGGGAAATACAAATCCGGGAGGACAGAGCCCAGGAAAATGTCATAAAGCACCAGGACACCTCAGCCAGGCCTGAGCTCAGTCCCTGCTTGTATGCAGATGCCAGGTTTGGGAGGAACTGTGCTGTGCAGCTGTGGGGACAGCAGTGCAGGGGGTGGTTGCTGTCACAGCCACCAGGATGGGTCAGTTCTGCAGCACTCCCCAGCAGCAGCAGGTACCCAAACACAGACTGAGCTCGGGGAAAACACCTCTCCAAATCCTGCCCTGAGCCCCTCAGGCAAGGGCAGTGTTTGCTGGGCTGTGGGGGGCAGAGTCCCACATCTCCCAAAGCCCTTGGGAGCAGAGCAGGGCTGAGTCCCACAGCTCCATCACTGGAACATCGGTACCACAATGAGCAGCGTGCCAGGAGAGCTCCACAGGGGTCAGAAAGGACAGCCCCATACCTGCCCCTCATTCTGCTGCCTGTTGGATCATCCAGAAAGGGGAACAGCAGAGCAAAGCCAAGAGACTGGCGTTGGATGCCCTGGAAGTGATGCCTGTTAACATGTCTGGCTGCTCCCAGGATTTCTGGCACAGCCCAAGGCTTTGCATTCCCATGCTTAGGGATACACCGTGCTCATCAGCACTTCATCACCCCTTACTTCATCATCAAACAGCAATAAACTTGGGTTCTGTGGTTCCTTAAATTCAGGAACACTCTACCCTGAGGACCAGCCAATAATAACAATAATAAAAGATATTAAAAAAACCCCACAAAGATCCCAGGGCTCCGTTTACCACAGGCACTGCCACATCCCATTCCAAGGGAAAATTTCTACCTTCTCTGATAGTAACCAAGAGAAAGAGGAAAATGCCAGCCTAAAGACTGCCTTCTTGCCTTTTTATGCTTGCAGGACTCAGAAATTCAGGTGAGTTTCCCCTATTTCAAGATTTCCCCTTCGCAAACACCAAGGAGTTGCCACTTTCTACCTCCAAGGGAATTTGTTATGGATTGGTTCAAAAAGCAGGAGAGCAGAAAAATGGGCATTTTCCGGTAACTTCAGCTGTCACCTGCTGCCCTGCCCACGTTCATGGGGAAATAGCAGCCTCTGCTTTGAGCTCTGGCCATGCAGCTGCCAGGACAGCCCCAGGAGGAGCCAGCAGCCCTCGTGCACCGTGCAGGAAGCACAAGGCAGGAAATGGTGAGGTGTGTTTGACACCTGAACGTGTCTGGGGGAACAATGGCTGCCTTTAAACAGCAGCACCTTTCAGAGGAACTGGCACAGAGCAGGGAAAGCCACAGGAATGGCAGTCTGGGAATGAGGCTTTTGCAGGCCCTGAGCAGGACAATCCCCAGGAGCTCAGTGCCTGGCCAGAGCCAGAGCCCCCTCCCTGAACAGCAGAGGCAGCACAGAGCATCCCGAGGTGGAAGGAACCCCAGGGAGCATCGAGGCCATCTCCTGGTTCTGCACAGGCCAACTTGGCCATCAGCTGCAGCACAGGCTGGGCGGGCTTTGGGGAGCCACACTTTGACTGGGCAGGCTTTGCTGGGGGTGAGGGATGTGGATCCCAATGCTTGGGATGCTCCAGAGCTTGGGATGGTCAGGGCTGGTCAGGGCTGGCTGCAGGACAGGAGCTGTCCCCCACTGATGGCTCCAGCTCTGGTGTCAGCTCTGATGCTCCGGACGTTCCACGTGTCCCTGCTGGGGCTGGGGAGCTGTGTCTGTGCTGAGCTGACCCCAGGACAGGGACACACCAGCTGTTCCACTCAGCCTCAAGCATCCTCAGTGCTTTTCCTTTCTCCTTTTTAAAAGCAGTGTTTCAATCACTCCTAGAAGAGAAACATCTTTTCTGAGGTGGGGACTCAAAGCTGCTTTTCTTTGCAGTATAAATGTGTCCTGCAGTCACTTCTTTTATCTGAGCTCTGCTGTTGCATCGATTCTGTTCGTCTCCTTTCTAACCTGCTGTTTGTGGGGAAGAACAAATCCTGGCAGTAACAGCAGTGCCAGAAAAGCATTTGATAGCATCACAGAGTGCCCCGAGCTGGAAGAGCCCCACAAGGACCATCCAGTCCTGCTCCCGGCCCTGCTCAGGACAGAGATTTGAGCTCTGCTCTGTCAGTTTGAGCTCATCGAGCCAGAGAACCCATCCCTACTGCCTTGGGGTACCTGCAGCCTCTGTGCCTCAGCTTTCAGCCCAGTTTGGGCTTTTATGGCCCAGCTAAACCTCCCTGAAGTGACTCCATGGAAGTGCTGATGCACCGGCCTCGCCAAACGCAGCACCCGCAAAAGGAAACGGATTCCATCAGCCAGCATCCCCACGAGAGAGCCACAAAGGAAGGGTCAAACGAGGAGCAACAGCAGGGAAAAAATCAAATAGGACAATGTGCAGTGTCTGCCAATGCTGCCTTTTAACTGGCTGGGCTGGGCTGGGCTGGCAGGGACGCAGCGAGGAGGAGGCAGTCGGGCCCAATAATCTGATTAACAGGTGATTAGAGGGCAGCGACTGAGAAGGGAAGGGGGTAAAGGGTTAACAAACAGCACACTGCTCTCTGCAGAAGAGAGAACACTGTCTGCCTTGATGATGAAATGAGTGGAGTTTTGACAGATCTGGGGCTGCTGTGCTTAACCTCTCCTGCAAGGAGATTTTGAGCTGATTTGCTCTGTCAGAAGAAATCCTTCCCACTGCCAAGCACTTCCCTCCATCTGAGGATTTAGCTGGCGGCAGGGAGCACAAACAGCTCAGAAATCACTTCCTGTAAGCTTGTGTGCATCTCCTGTGCTCCTTGGCTTTGCCAAAGCTGTCCTGCAAACCCACAGGAGCTGTGCAGTGAGGCCCCACAGGCAGAGGGGAAACAAGGGCTGAGATCCCCCTCTCCTCATGCCCAGCGCTGGAGGCACCCCCAGACCCTTATCCCACCTCCCAGGGCAGGAGGGAGACTTCAGCAGGAGGAACCCCTCCGTGCCCAACGCTTTCTTCTCCTTTTTAAGCACAGGAACAGTCCAGGATTTTCCCATAAGGTTTGGAAGAGGAGACCCTTCAATAAGAAGCCCAGAGCACTGCAAGGCCACAACCAACACAACCAACACTCTGCTGTGTGCTCACCAAAATGAGGGGGAAGCACGGGAGTGGAAGAGGCTGAGCAGAGGCAAAACCCCCGAGTTCTCTCTTTGCCTTCAGCCAAATCCAAGCCCAGGTTTTATACTGGGAAGTGGAGCTGGATGCAGCCAACAGCTGGTGCCTGGTGAAGAGGAGGAACGTGCAGTTCTGCCACCCCAGAGCTCACTCCCAGCCTTGGGCAGAAATGGGGGTGACATTTAGAGCCAGAGACAACCTTCTCTATGTTTAATGGCCCTCAGTGGGCTTTTCATCCAGGAATTAATGCAGGAACTTGTTGAAAAGTGAACTTCTAGCAGCAGCCAAATACCCACACACAGAGTAAAGCAGCACCTTCAAACCCCTCAGTGCTCCCAGTGCTGAGCCCATGGGAGAGCCTTTCTCTGCTTGCCCTGTCACTTCTGATTTAGAGCTTGCCCACATCCTCCTCCTCCCTCCAGGCTCCAGACTCTCTCTTCTGAGCACTCCCCCCTTGGTGAAGAAGCCCTTCTGTGCCCTCCACCACCTCCTCTGAACCATTTCCAACTCAGAACCACCTCTGAGCCTGCAGTCCTGGAGCAGGCAGAGTGTGGGCAGCCAGAGCAGTTCATTCCCAGCTCCTTTCCTGATAAATCCCAGTGGCTTTGCTGCCACTGACTCAGAGGCACCACTTGCAGGAGCTGCCATGGGGACACCTCCGTGCAGAGGAGAGGACAGAGTTTCACAAGGCCCAGGAGGGACACAGGCAGGGAAACCCGTGGGGCTCACAGGACCCTGCATCAAACGTGGCTCAACCATCACCAAACTTCCATCCCCGAAGGACCAAACAGCAAAATTCTAAGATAGAAACCTGCTCAGCTCTGAGAGCTACGGCCCTTCCAGGTGATCACCAGCAGCAGCTGCACGATGCTTTCCAGGCCTTGCAGCTGCCTCCATCCCAGAATCCCAGAATCCCAAAATCCCAGAATCACCAGGTTGGAAGAGACCTTCAGGATCATCGAGTCCAACCCCTGCCCCAACACCTCAACTGAACTAAACCCTGGCACCCAGTGCCACATCCATTTAAACACATCCAGGGATGGTGACTCCACCACCTCCCCAGGCAGACCACTCCAGTACTTCACCACTCTTTCTGTAAAAAACTTCCTAATATCCAACCTATATTGTCCTTGGTGCAGCTTAAGTCTGATACTCTTCACTCTGTTCTATTTCCATCATTTGCCAGGAGCTAAATGCTCTCCCTGACAACAATCGAGCTCCTTTCTCCCTCCCAGTGATGCTTTCCAGTAAGGAAAGCAGCCCCGGGACTTGCTCTTAACTGGAATGGAAATACAGAAACCCAGGAAAAGGAATTTTCTCTGCATTTCCTGAGGATGTGCTGAGAAAAGCTCAGCAAGGAGCAGCATCGTCCCCTGAGATCTCCAGCCTTGGGTCACGTTTTCTTGTACCTGTAAAGAATATTGCTCTCCTCCTTCCATAAAGCCCTGGATTTACACCAGCAGGAGGAGAACTGTCTGAGCACAGCCTCCACCAGGTGCAACTCCTCATTTATCTGCAGCTCCAGGAATGGACCTGAGGGTGTAGATCAGCCTGGGGAGCACTGTGCACCACCTTAAACGCTGCTATAAAATAAGGAGGTTTATGAATTCCTGTTGTTTAGTTAATCATGGGTTTATTTCAGCACCCTGCACACTGCAAGGCAGATCAACCTGAGGGGGAAAAGAGATACAATTTTATGGGAAGATAAAAAAAGAGGTTTATTATATATAACCATTAGAGTTCCTCCTTCAGATGTTTCAATGTCTAATGAAATTTAAAGCTCTGTCTGTGTTTTCCTCCCTCCTCTAGTGATGATTGCCTTTAGAAATACACCCCAGTTACAGTAACATAACCAGAAATGATGGCATGCCATAGGTATTTTATTATGCATTCAGTTTTTTAGGGCTCAGATCCTATCTGCACCGCAGAAACGTGGTCAGTAAAGCTGCCAGAACTTCTGCAAAGACAGCAAAACTGACAATTCCCCATTTCATATCACATTTTCAAACATATCTCCCTCTTAAATGTTACCGGTCTTCTAAATTTGATGCCAATAAACACATTTTCCCCTTTAAATGTGTCCCAGAAAGCCAAGCAAATCCATTAAGCACAGCGAGTGCTACCCCTGGAGCAAATGAAATCAGGCAGCCCAGGCTCACACTCCCCTGGCTGCTCATTTTTGGGAAGATACTTCTCAATTTTATTGGACATAAAGGTGTGGGAACAGGGGGGGGAGGATTCCGTGTCTACGTGTCCCTCCCAAAAAATGAAAATACAGCTGCTGTAAAATGTTTATAAATTTAAATATAACAGGGATTTCAGAGGGAAGAGGCACTTTGAAGCAAGACACAGAGCCAAGCTCCCCGGCCTGGGGTGCAAATCTCCACCAGAGGGTTCTGGAGGCAGGGATGACACAAATCCTACACCTCCCACCCCTCTTGCCAGGAGCTTTTCCCTCCCAAGGGAGTTGGCTCTTGCCCAGGTGGTTCCCAGCAGGATCCTCACCTCCCCAGGGCTCGGAGCTCCTGGCAGCTCCTCAAACCCAGCACCCACCAGAGCAGCAGCACCTGCTCCCAGACACCCCAAAGCAGCTGAATCCAAAGCTGTCCCCAGCCCCTCACCTCACCTGGGGACACCAGACACCCCCTCCACAGGCTGCTCCTTGCTCTGGGGATCCATCCACGCTGGATGCAGCTTCAGCTGCCACAGCTGAGCTTATGCAGCAGGAAAAAATCTATTTCCTGACAGTTCCACCTGAGGTAAGCACCCTGCTCCTGCTCCTGAGCACTCCTCGGATCACACCAGGGCTCATCCCTGAGCAACTGTTTGCTCCTGTAATTTAATCTAAACAGACAACACAACTCTTGTAAAAATGAGACAAAAGACATGACAAGACACACTTCTGTGTGCCTGACAGAGGCAGCAAATGATGGAAATGAACACTTCTGAAGGGCTTTTACAATGGTTCACTTGGCTGATTTTGGCCTGTCAGCAAAAATTACCAGTGAGGTGCCCTGCTGGAGAGGGTCTGGTCTGTCTGCTCCTGCTGCTCCTGCTGCTCCTGCTGCTCCTGCCATGCACACAGCCCAAGCCACAATGACCTGGCTCTGCTTCCTGAACCATTTGTGAGCTTGATTTGGAAGCTTTTGCTCCATGGCCTCAGAAGCAGCAGAGATGCAGCTCCAGGCAGCACAGGAGACAAACCCTTGGCCAGGAGGTGCAGCCCAGGTACAGCAGATGGGGTCAGTGAGGGGGCTGGGAGAGCAAAGCAAAGCCATGGAAAAGCGAATCCCCCAGCTCTGATGGGATGGTGTGGGATGAGGGGGCAGCACCAGGGACAATGCAGTGTCAGGGTCCCCAGTGCTGGGCAGCTGCTCCTCCCTGGGCAGGCAGCAGGAAGCCAAGAAAGCTCCTGGCTGTGATGAAATTGGACTGGAAATGGGCTTGCAGCCCCTGCATCCTGTGGGCAGCTGGAGCTCTGCAGGGAGGGTGGTGTGGGGAAGGTGGTGACATTCTGGGTGCCCAGGTGGCACAGCCCCACTCTGCCCCTCACTCGGGGATTGGGCTGTGGCTGGAGGGGCCTGGGGGGCACCGGGGGCTTTGTGAGGGCAGCTCAGGGCAGCAGCTGCTGGGAACATCAGCAAAGTGCAGGTTTCTTCCAGCTCTGCTTTTTTCAAGTATGGGATGAAGCCATCTGTGCTGGCCATGGAACAGGAACCCCCTTGGGCCACAGCCTGGGCCACCTCCTGGGCCTCCCCACCTCTGAGCACCCTCTGCAACAAGCACAGATAAGGAGAAAACAATTCCTGCCAAAATCCAGGTTCACCAGGATGGTGAGAGGTTACAGGGTCTGGAGCAGAATGCAAATGCTGGGGAATGCTGGGGTTTAATGTTCACAGCCAAAGGCCAGGTTCCTGATCCTGGAATAATGCAACGAGGAACACGAGCTTGTTGTAGAGTTTCAGAATGGCCAAAGCCAAAATGCTGAATAGAAACCAGATGTGTACAGTTAAATGGATTTAAACCCAAAAGCCCAGGAAGGAGAGGAGAAGGATTGACCTTCCAGATGCAAACCTGGTGCTTGTTTGCAGCTCCACAGCCACAAAGGCGACCAAATCCAACCCAATGGGGGTGACAGCTGAGCCCCAGGTGTGGGTTTGGGTTCCCTCTCCTGGAGCTCACACTGACTGGAGGCGACTGGCAAGAGGGAAATGTGTCCTGACAGCACAGGAAATCACAGAGGGATGGTTCAGCCCCAGGATTTGGATCAATTCCCCCCACCCAGAGCTCCAGGGACAAAATGGGCAGGCACAGGAGGAATCCAGAGCAGCTGGGGTTCGCACTGGGAACCTTCCTGGGCCATCTGAAAGGTGAAAATCAACAGTTGTGTCCCTTTGGTGGGGGGATCACATCTCTGGATGGAAGAGACCAGAGAGCAAGAAGTTTCTTTGCCATTCACAAATTGCCAGCTCCTGCTAAAGGCTCCACCCAGCCCTGGCTCATCAGTAACATCCAATATTTCCTTTGGGAAGGAAACAAAATGCATCCCATCAAGCAATTCTGAACACCCTGCTCTGCCCTCAGCAGATCAATGCCTGAGTGATGCCAGAGGTGCAATCAGATAAAGCAGCTGCTAGAGGCAGCTCAGCCCTGAGGCTGCCCATTGCCAAAGCTCCTCCTGCAGCCAGGAGCCCCCTGCCATGGTCTGGCACAGGGGCAGCATAGGGGCCTGCAGGGTGCTGGGCAAAGAGCTGAGGGATCTGAAAGCTGAGGCACCAGGAGCATCCCCAGTGCCTCTGGCAGTGGCACCCAGGGAGCAGGGAAGGGACAGAGCAGCCAGGATCCACTCTGAGCACTTGTCACACCTCCAGGGCAGGTCCTGTGCTGTCACCGTGTGCCTCGGGAAAGCAGAGCTGCAGGCTCAGAACTCCCAGCTTCCATCTGAAGCTGCATATATTTAGTCCAAATGTGAATTTGTGCCTAATTGTCTCTCTCAGTTTAACTCTGCTGCTTTGACAGGACGAAACACCTCCTACAGAAACGAACTGGGGTTCTTTGTGCCTGAGGCAGATCTGGACAGTTCTCTCCTCCCTGGGATTACACAGGAATTATCAGCTGCATCATTTGC
The DNA here is from genome assembly GCA_013399225.1 of Rhipidura dahli. Classification (NCBI taxonomy): domain Eukaryota; kingdom Metazoa; phylum Chordata; class Aves; order Passeriformes; family Rhipiduridae; genus Rhipidura; species Rhipidura dahli. The sequence continues at coordinate 243,987 of VXAC01008536.1, forward strand.
ACTGGGTTCTGCAGTGCTGGGAGATTCTGAGGCTCTTTGCAGGCCCAGCTTCAAGGCACGGATCTGATATTAGGGAACTGCAGTCAGCACAAAGCTGTATTTCTCAATAAAGGAAAAACTCAAAAAAAACCAAAGGTGATCCCGGCCTGATTGATGCCACTTCATTTGCATATGCCCACTAGCAGCACTTTGGTTAATTAACATGTATTTTGTATCTGTAGATGAATATGAAATAATGGCTTTGGTAGGGAGGCTTTGGGTGTAAATCTCAGCGCTGAACAGGTTCACTTCCCTCCTTGTGTATCTCCTGTGTAAATAAGACATCGTAACTCCCTGGAAGGTGGTGACACATGACAAAAGCCAAGAAGGATGTACTTGTATTTTAAAGCCAGATGAGTTAATTAGCTCATAAAATGGAAGCACTCTTTGGAGGGGCAGGGATGAGCACCACCACCTTCTTCCAGGGAAAAATTTAATTCTGGGAATATTAACCCTCGTGGCTCAGGTTCAGCCCAGGGGCCTCGATCCAGAACTTCACTTAAGCAGGTGAAATAGTGCCACCAAAATGAAAAGGGCTGCTCAGATGCCTGGGAGTTAAGTGCTCTGCTGGATCCCAGCCTGGGCAGTCAGAGGTGGAATTCAATTTAATTTTCTGATCTGCTTCCTGCACCAGCAGCTTCCATCCTGCTCAGGCAGAGACGGGAAGCGCTGCTCCAACCCCAGGGCAGAAAAATCCCAAGAGATCCTTCAGTGCCATGGCATCCCATGCCTCAGTGGCCGAGTTTTCAGGCAAAGCCAAGGAAGTTTGAGTGACCCACTGAATCCATATGGAATGTGAGGCAGGACAGGGCTGGGGGCTGAACTCCAGCAGGAGGAGGCTGCCGAGGAGGTCAACCTCAGCATGTTCACTGCTGAGGGACTCCTGAGGAAACCCTGGAGTCAGGAGAGGGATAAAAGAGGTTAAACACCTCTCAGGCCTTAGGCAGAGGTGCATCAGAGCCATCAGATCATCTCTAAGCCAACAGTCTGGCTGTGAATAATGAATTACCTCAGAGCAGGCAGAAAGTTCACTGCTGTGAGGGAATTCCCTTCCTGAGGAGCTCTGACTGGGAATGCTGCTCAGAACGAGCCCCACAGAGCTCTGTGGGGATCACAGGGACACTCCAGACAAGGATAAATGCAGAGGGAAATGTGAACCCTGTCCAGTTGCTGCCACTGTTATCTCAGGGGGGCTCAGGGCAAGGCTCAGTGGTGTCACCTCAAGGGACACATGCTCCGTGCCAGGCTCCTGCTGCTCATGGAAAAGAAGGGGGGATTTTCCAGGATGGCTGGAGGAGATAAAGGATGAGCTCCCACTAAATTTGACTGGGAATTTTCTCCTCCCTGTTGCACTGAAGCAGTCCCTCAGGTCTGGGAAAGCTGGGGGAGAAGGAAGGCAGTGAATGTGAGAGGCCCCAAGAGCTGCTGCTCCTGAGCACTGCCAGGATCCCAGTGGAGTCCCAGGATGCCAACACCTTCCCTACACACAGGAGGTGCTGCAATTCCTACCCCAGCCAAGCTTCAGACACACAAAATCCACCTGGACACAGCAAACCAGGCCCAGTGAGCTCAAGGATTTGCCTGGATCAGAGGGAGCCCCAGGCTGGACACGGCACCATCCAACAGGGATCTTCCAGAGCCCTTCCCAAAGCCTTGGAGCCAGGGAGGATGTGCAGCCAGAGGGAAATCCCTGCTCTGCACTGCGGGCACGGGGAGCTGGTGCCAGCACAGCAGCAGCACCTCGGGCACAGGGCAGCAGCAGGGACTGGAACACAAACCCTGGGCTGGGAATCTCTCCTGACCCTGGGCTGGCAGCAAACACAGCGCTCTAAACCACCCCAAAACCAAGGATTTGGGTGTCCAAGGGGGACATCTCCCAGGAGGAGATGCTGGGTCCTGCTGATGCCAGGATGATTTTTGTCCTTTCTTTTATACCCCTGTTACACCTTTTTACAATTTCTGTGTTCTCAGTGCTTTTTGCCTCCATTCTTGGGCTTGTTTGTCAAGCTGGGAGACTGAACATTTCAGAAGCTTCACAGTGAGGGATCAGTGTGCCCAGAGCCCAAGGGCCTCTCCAGAAAACATTTTATAAACTGAGATAGAACCATCCAGGGGAAGGTTCCTTGGGGAGGGGGGCTCATTTGAGCCTCTCCTCGAGGAATTTTTGCTAGATGTGCTAATTAGTAACACCTACACCAGAGCCCAAGGGCCTCTCCAGAAAACATTTTGTAAACTGAGATAGAACCATCCAGGGGAAGGTTCCTTGGGGAGGGGGGGCTCATTTGAGCCTCTCCTCGAGGAATTTTTGATAGATGTGCTAATTAGTAACACCTACAATGTCAGAGCAGAGCTTTTAGGGGGCATTGGGGTGTGCATGGAGGTGCATTCGACCTGGACGTGGTGCCCTTAAGGATCCTTAAAATAAATCCCAAGGTAAAATCCCTTTTTCCCTTCTAACCATGTTTGACTCTTGATTTTAAGACCACGAAAAGGCATCACTGCAGCTGCAGGGGATGGTGGAGGAGGCAGAAAGGCCTCCCTGAATTTGGAGTGCAGCTGCCTCGCTCCAGGGCTGGGACAGTCTCTGCTCACAAGTGCTGTGCTGCCACCGTCACTCCCTGCTGACCCTGCAGGGCTGGGATGGATGTGGGCAGGGAAATGCTGCCAGTCTGTGCCCTGCCATCCCATCAGGCTGTCAGCTGCCTTCCAGCTGCATTCCCTGCCCAGAGGGGGTTCAGATGAGAGGGAAATGCATGCAGCTTAACCAGCTCTGAGAGCCTCGACTGCAGTGAGGGCTTGTGGAAAACGGGGTTGTTTGTAAAAATGAACAGGTTTGACCTCCAAGTCCTTGAGAGAGGACGACAGCAAAGCCTCACAGAGACCCCAAACACACCAAAAGCTGCTTGGGGATTTTTAACTCCAAGCTTCTGGGTTGAAAATCACAGGAGTGGAACAGCATTGATTGCATCTTACCAGGGATAATCCTCGAGCTTAGGAGAGATCTGGAGTCAATGGAGAGAGAGTCTTATCCCTGGAAAAGGCAGCACTCAGTGAGCCAGGGCTGCTCCTGCCCTGCCTGACATCAGAAGAGACATAAAACCAACTCTGTGGCTCTGGTGGAGGTGGGAAGGGACCTGTGTGTCCCACAGCCCCAGCAGGTGCATCACAAGTGAGTCTGCTTGTAAGAAAGGACAGATAAAAAGACAAAAAATTCCCTTTGCTTTGCAGGCATGACAGGCAGGGAGCTCTCCAAAGGCTTTAGGAATATAATGGGATGGAAAAACCCCTCACTCCTCACCTGAGTTCATCAGAGCCTCATTTCTCAGTGGGTAGCTCCACGTCACATTTCCCTCGGCATTTCCCAAGAGTGGTTTTTTGTCAGAAGACAAAGTTCAGTTTTGCTGGCAGTTGGGTTTTAGGGAGAGACAAGCCTGCTTTTTCTGGTTTATGGGGTAATTTATATCCCAGGCACAGCAGCACAAGCACAGAGCAAATGTGCTGCTGCTCACCTTGCCCAGGGAGGAGTGAGGAAGATTTCAGTGCTTGTTCCAGGCACCCAGCAATGCTCTGCAGGACAGCTATAAAACAGCTTCCAGAGGGCCCAACTTTGCTGCAGCTCAGCAATTCCTGACCCACTGGCAGCCTCGGGGAGCCAGGGCTGCCCCAGCTCCTGCATCATCCCCGCAGTGATGAGATCTCAGGGCTGGAACTGGGGCTGTGGGCCAGGCAGTGGGGCAGGAGGGGCTGGCCCAGGGCCCAAGGGCCTTTAGGTGAAGAAGGGAAGCAGTGTGCCTTGCAGGATGCTGGGCGAGATGGAATTGAAATGATTTCTTCCCCTGCTGCAGGGAAGTCACTGAGTCCTCCCCAAAACCAGCACGGAGTGGCTGGGGACAGGTTCTGGATGGGGCAGCACTGAGGGATCCCTGGGGATGAGATGGAGGGATTCCTGAGCATCCCAGCCTCTGCTCCCAGGGAACAAAGGACAGACACAGCCTCAAGGTGCACCAGGGGAGGGCCAGCTTGGCCATCAGCAGGAATTTCTTCCTGGAAAAGGCTGTCAGGTACTGGAACTGCCCAGGGAGGTTTGGTTCCCATCCCTGGAGGTGCCCAAGGACTTGGTGCTCAGTGAAAGGGGGAAACTGCAGCCTCAGGGCCTCCTTTGCCACCTCCTCCCCCACAGGGGATGGAGAGCTGGAAGCCTGGCAGAAGTTAAAGGGATGGAAGTCATGCCCAAGAAACCCAGTGTGGGATGGAAAACCAAAAGCCAACTGTCCTGGGGACACTGGAGGTGTCTTTGGTGTCCCCAGCCTGGGTGTGGGCAGGAGTGGGAGCAGCTGCTGCAGGAGCAACCTCAGTGGACAGAGTCCATGAGAGCCAAATCCTACAGCAGGGGAAACTCAGACCTCACCGAAATTCAGTGCAAAGAGCCACCTGGGTGAGTTCTGCTGGGCAGGAGGAGCAGGAGCAGAGTCAGAGCAAAGCTGAGCACGGCAGGAGCTCCCTCAGGGTTTCAGTGCCATTTTCTGAAAACCCCTGGCAGGGGGCACAAACCAACCAAACTCTGCCAAATCCAGGACCCTGCCCAGCCCCTCGTCCTGCTCCCCCCCACAGCCCAATGGCCACAGGGGTGCTGTGCCTGCCCTCCACCACATCTGGATTGCACCACCCAAGCCCTTGGACAGGCTCTGACCACAGCCCAGTGTTAAACCAACCCCTGACAAACCCCAGCCACTGCCTGCCAGAGGCACCAGTCCCATGAAAATCAGTAAAAAGCTGACACCTGCCAGGGTTTCAAGTGCCAGCAAGGCATGGCTGAGTCCTGAAATGGATTTCTTCACCCACCATTGACTCTCACACGGCTGTAGCACGGGCAGAGCCGTCACATTTCCCAGCAAAGATGATCAGTGTCTTCCCAGCGTAAAAATCAACTTGTCAGGGCCAATGGGAGAATCAGCTGGGGTGAAAATATCAGCCCCTTCTCCCTCCTCCTCCTGTCCCATCTGCCAGCAGGTAACAGGGGTGACAAACCCTTTGCTATCAGGAGGGAAGCGAGCTGGGAGCCTCCTGCCATCCCCTTCCCAAGCAGGGACAGCCCCAAGCCCCAGCTCCTCCTGCTCAGAAACAATCCAAGCACGGCTCCATCTCCATGGAGAAGGCTGGGATGAAAAGCATTTTACCAGTTTAGAGAACGAGAGCAGAGCTCCAGCTAAAGCACCCTCGAGCACCCCCCGTAAATCCTGAGCTGACAGCTCAAATGCCAAACCTCGCAGCTGAACTCACACTTGTGCTGATTCCTGCTCTTAAAATAAATGCAGCCAGTGATTGGATATTGTTCAGAGCTGGAAATATTTCTTCCAACCACGCCAAAATCACTTTGAAGAGCAAAATCTCTTCTAACAGGGGTCCAGGTACAAATAAACAGATGGAGGTTGTGTATTCCTGGTGTATCCGTGTTTCTAGGAGCTTTACCAAGGTCAGTCCTACCTTTACTCTGATTTTCCTCCAAATTAACATGATTTTTGTTTGGAAATATTCTTTAACCCCAATTTCTAAGTGGATTTTGGTGTCTGACAGATAAAATACTGGCCTTGGGTTTATATCATGGGCAAGTTTGGGTTGTGGGGTTTTTGTTCGATTGTTTCATCTTTTTGATGGGGTTTTTTTTGATGTTTGCTGAACTGCAGAAATCTCCAAGGTCCCAGCAAGGCATCAGCAGGTCTGGGGTAGCTGCTCCATGCTGCTCGTGCCTGCAGATGGAGGAGGGAGAGCTGATCCATCCCCACACAGCTTCATCCCACAGATCAGGCCGGGCCAGCTGCGACTCCCAGGGCTGATAAATAAAATTTCTCCAGGTTTTAGTGGCTCCCCTTTTGCTTTTTCCACATTGTGCTCCAACTCCAGCATTTCTTTCCCTGAGAGGTGAGCACAGGGTTTCATTCCCTGCTGGAGGGAGTCCAACTCTGGGGTCGCAGCTCAGGAAGGACACGGAGCAAGTCCAGGAGAAGCCCAAGGGGAACCTCTGCTCTGCAGCCAGGCTGGGAGAGCTGGGGGTGCTCACCTGGAGAGGAGAAGCTCCAGGGAGAGCTCAGAGCCCCTTGCAGGGCCTGAAGGGGCTCCAGGAGAGCTGGAGAGGGACTGGGAACAAGGGATGGAGTGACAGGACACAGGGATGGATGGGATTAGCATCCTCCCTGTTCCCTGGGAGGGTGGGCAGGCCCTGGCACAGGGTGCCCAGAGCAGCTGTGGCTGCCCCTGGATCCCTGGCAGTGCCCAAGGCCAGGCTGGACATTGGGGCTGGGAGCAGCCTGGGACAGTGGGAGGTGTCCCTGCCCATGGAGGGGATGGAATGGAATGGTTTTTAAGATCCCTTCCAACCCAAGCATTCCATTATTCCCTGATTCCCATGCCATGGAAATGCCACTCCCTCTGCTCCGTGCACATAAATCCCCTTCTTGGCAGCACCAGTGATTTGCCCTGTTGGTTCTAGAGGACAAATTTGGGGGAAAAAGTCTGGGATACAAAGAGGAGCTGCCACACTTTTCTTCTGGAAATGCTTTCAAAGATCCACCCTGACCCTCAGCCCATTGAACAGCAGCAGTAAAAGCAGCTCAAGTCAGTTGTTAAACCTCAAAGGGATCCCTGAATTGTGCTTGACTTAATGAATCCAATAATCGATTCCTGCTGCACAAATAAGGTGTGGGATGGATCAGCTAATAAGCATTCTCAGTTAATTGCTTTCTTCAAGTGACAATTTGTACAAATGATACCATCAAAGTAGTAATAATATCCCTATTGATTAAATTAATCTCAAAAAGACAACTCAAATAACTTTAATTAGCAATGCATGACACCAGCACAAAATGCTCTGAACAGAACCCTGCAGCCCATCCCAGAATTTGAAATGGTGGCAGCAGCCACGGCACAGACTTTGGCATCTTTATTGCAGTGGACACACAGAATTCCATGGAGCATCTTCAGGGAATGTCTGTGCCCAAGCATGGAGAGCCACGGATGCTCCCTGCAGAACACAGGCTGCCCCCCACTCAGCCACACACACTGAGAACCACAAACAGCTCCTGGAGAAATGCAAACTTTTCAGCAGAAGGAGCAGGGATGGGGAGAAATCTCTGTGCCAGAATTCCCACCTGGAGCTGCTGGGGACCCACAGCAGCAGCAGCAGCAGCAGCACTGCCAAGCCATGAGAATTGGGCAGCAGGTTTATGGAATCAGAGCAGAAACACCTTCACACTGCAAAGGGTTCAAGAGCTGGCCCAGAGCATGTTCAGAGAGAGCAGGGGTGGAGCTGGGCCAGGAGAAGGGGACACAGCATCCCCAGACCTCCCAGACCACACAGACCCCACTGCCCCACAGCCTCCCCAGGATGGGCAAGGGAGCCTCAAGCAATGGAACTGTGGAGTCCCAGAGGGCACAGAGCCCAGAGCCACCCTGCGAATGAGACCGACAGGGCTCTTTCTTTAAGGGTTTTTAGGGGGTTTTTAAGAGGCTCCTGCAGGACTTTTCTCCTTCTGCTCACTGAACTCAGCACTGACAGAAACACAAGGTCCAGGTGTTTCCCCACAACAGGCACAATGCAGCTCATTTTACACCATGAACAAAACCATTCTTCAGGTTGGAAAATTCCTCTTGATGCCAGGATGATTTTTGTCTTTTCTTTTATACCCCTGTTACACCTTTTTACAATTTCTGTATTCTCAGTGCTTTTTGCCTCCATTCTTGGACTTGTTTGTCAAGCTGGGAGACTGAACATTTCAGAAGCTTCACAGTGAGGGATCAGTGTGCCCAGAGCCCAAGGGCCTCTCCAGAAAACATTTTGTAAACTGAGATAGAACCATCCAGGGGAAGGTTCCTTGGGGAGGGGGGGCTCATTCGAGTCTCTCATTGGGGAATTTTTGATAGATGTGCTAATTAGTAACACCTACAATGTCAGAGCAGAGCTTTTAGGGGGCATTGGGGTGTGCATGGAGGTGCATTCGACCTGGACGTGGTGCCCTTAAGGATCCTTAAAATAAATCCCAAGGTAAAATCCCTTTTTCCCTTCTAACTGTGTTTGACTCTTGATTTTAAGACCAGGAAAAGGCATCACTCTGAGATCTCTGAGTTCAGCCATCCCCAGCACTGCCAAGGCCACCAGTGCCCCAAGTCCCCAGGTGCCACATCCCCACTGCTGATGCCCTCAGGAATGGGGACTCCCCCACCCTGAAGCACATCAATAAAACAGGACCCTTTACAGGGCTTTGGCCCTTCCAGGTGAGTCCAGCCCAAGCCTCTCAATCCTTTATTTCATTTTGCATTCAGATTACTTGATTGAATTCTCCATGACAGGGTTGCTTGTGCTTTTGCCTGAAACTCTGCCCATTTTCCACGTCCTTCTGGTAGCCTTGGTGGATTTATTGTTTCATTTTTATTCTTTGGGCAGTTTTGGATTTTGATTTTTCAGATATTTTGGTGCCAAAACTGCTTCCAGGACTTGAGATGAGGCTGCACCAGTGCAGAGCAAAGAGGGACAATCACATCCACAAAACATTTTAAAAGTGTCCAAGGATACCCAGAACAATGATGGAATTTGTTCCTTCATCCAAAAGCAAAGAAACACTTCCTGCATTTATTTTCATCCAGGAATCACTGAAACAACCAAGGAACCCCCAAATTACTTCTGGGACTCCAGACAGCCTCTTCTCAGGCAAAACACCCACAAAAAGCCTTCGTAATTTTCTAATTACTGATCCTTGAAAGAATTTCATTAATGAAGAGTCCTTCTTTACTGCTGTGCCACGAGATCTTGGTCACTAAAGAAGACACTTGCACTGAGACTGACTCCTGGAGCTCAAGAACCTTTAAAATGCTACTTTCTGTGTAGTCTTACAAGGCAGATTTTTAAGTATTTTGGCTCTCAAAACCACCCATAATTTAAAAACCTTGACCAGAACTCACAGCATGAGTGAGACAATGTATGGCTTAGAAACTCAAGCTTGGGAAAGTCAAACTGGGGAAGAGAAGGATTATTTTTTTTTACAAAAGGGAACTGTTCATTGGCCTTACTAAAAAATCCAGCACATGAAAAAGAAGAGGACAAATGCTTACCACCTTCTCTGAGATGTCCACCTGGTTTTTCCAGTTAAGAAGCCAATCTTCAGTGAAATCCCCCCAAAGCAGGCAAATGAGCTGAATTATTGTGAGAAGAGCAGCTCCACGATGAGACCAAAGGTCCCAAATCCACACAAAGCAGGAGAGCCACAGGAGGAGCTGGGTTTGGAGAGGGATCTCTGCAGCCCCACTGCAGGATGAGCAGTAATCACAAGGAGAGGAGCCCCGTGGCACATTTAGAGCCTTTAATTCCCACTGCCTTGTTTAAGTGAGGTTATTGCTCCCCATAGCCAACAACAATGGATTTCTGAAGGCTCCTCTGCCTTGCCAGCAAAGCAAATATCCTCTGGTGAATCTCAGAGCTGAACAATGATTTGTCATTCTTACAACAGCACAATCAATGCAATTTCCCAGTTAGAGGTCTCCAGCCTCCCCCATCAGCTCCTTAATGCCCAAGTGTCACACTCCAAGCCGTGCCTGGAAGAAGCTCAGCAGACTCTGCCATCCCAGGTTGCTGTGAGCACAGAATTCATCCCTGATGAATCACTCGAGTGTGTGTAAACACTGCAATCACTAAGCCACATCTAATACTGCACACAGCAATCAGGGGATGGTGTCGGGCACCGAGGCAGCTCTCAAAGCCTGGCTCATGGAGTTTCACTGCTCAAAGCTGCTCAGAGCAGGTTCTGTGCTCGTGGAACACATTTTTTTTGCAGATGCTAAATGCCTGGAAAAGATTTGCAGGCTCTGTGTCTTCCTGAGACACTCACAGGAGTCCCAGCACCCCCGAACACTGCTCACCTAACCGTGATTTTCCTGGTATTTAAGATCCCTGTAACTTCCAGCAGCACTGTGACAGCGTAGCCAGCTTCAAGCTGGAAATGCCCTTTCATTTCAGCAGCTTTTTGCATTGGCTCAGACAGATTAAAATCCAAGGAAAAAAATTCAACTCACCTCTAAAACCAAGTCATTTTTCTCCCTTGAAGTGAAATTAAAATGCTGTGGATCCCATCACCTCCCAGCTCCCCTGAAGGATTCCAGCAACTGTTCAGGCCAACTCAATAAAATCTTTGGGTTCCTTAAATACTGCAAGCTGCAATTTTTCTTGGCACAAACCTTGATGCCCAGCTCGATGTTCTCCCCTCCGTACACGTCCATGCCGGGGTCCAGCAGCCCGATCTCCCCGAAGAATTTCCTGTTCACCACGAAGGAGCAGCCGATCATGGCCGGGGTCCTGCACCGGGAGAAACCACAGCAATGCTCAGACAGGGACACTTCCCAACCCTGCCTGGGCCACGGGCTCATCTCTGCAAAGCTGCTGGCTCAGGCACCTCCCACCACTGGTTATCCCAAAGACTTTGTGGAAATGAGTGAGCTCTGTGCCTTTGGAGACATTATTTTACCATTGCAATCAAATTGTCCAAAATTTTTACCGTAGCAATGAATTGCCCAAAATCCAAGCTGGTTCCAGTGTGTGCAGACTGCAGAAAGGGTTTTCCTGAGTTAAATTATGGAGGAGCTCTCAGGTTGTGGCTTTGCTGGAAACTCCTTGGGGTGTCTGTGGGCAAGGGCACAAGCTCTGCCCACAAATGAAGGAAATACAACAATGCCCTTTCCTTCCCTGACTTCCAGCATGGAGTAGATTTTAGGATGGAATCTACCTTTTGGGGTATTCCAGGGAAGAGGGTTCCAGCTGGAACCACAAAGGAGCCATTGCCGCCAGCAAGGAGCTCACAGCAGATTTGCAAATCCTTTCAAAACTGTTTGCAGAACCATCTGTGGGGTCATCTCCCAGCTGCCCCAGGACCAGCAGGGCTCTGGGTTCGGCATTGAGGTGTCACATCCCCCCTGCACCTTGTGCCCTCCAGCTCAGAGCTCCCAGCTCTCACTGCAGAAGCAGCCAGGGCAATGCCAGGGAGAGCTGGGAGCATCCACGGAACAGCACCAAGAGGGAGGACACAGTGCCAGGGGTTAATCTGTCCTAACTGTGCCATTTCCAGGAAATTACAGAGGGCTCTGTTTACTAATGACCCCCATTACTTGCAAACCCCTGGACCAAACCTCTCCAGCTGCTACAGCTGCCCTGAGATGAGGATGCAGTTGTGACTCACACACTCTGAGATGACATTTCAGGGGATTTTTGGAGTGCCTGACACTGCTGACCCTCTCCCTAGAACGGCTCATGCTGCTCAGGGGCACTCAGCTGCTGCTGCTGCTGTGGGGGGGTGAGCAGTTCACCCCTGGGATGGTCCCTGGGCTAAAACACAAACACAAAAAGCCTTCTCCTGTTTGCCTGCTGCTCTTTGAATCCAGGGAAAATCCAGGGATCCACCGAGTCCAGCAGGGAGCTGCCAGTGAATTTTACAGCGAGGTCCTGCCAGAGTTGGATTTTTTGGGGAGTTCCAGGGAGTTCTCCTCCCCGCTCTGAGCTCCGAGCTCTGAGCAGGGGGATGGGATGGCCCTTGGCAATCCCACAGCACCAAGGAATGCCTGCTCTCCAGAGGGAAGCTGCAGAAGTAAGAACAAGGCAACAAATCCTGGCTCAGAGCCCTGCCCAAGGTTGGGCTAAGCAGGTTTGGCCTGCAGGTTTGGAGGACAGCCCCAAATTCACCCAGCCCTGGCTCGCAGACAGCACAGCCCAGGCTCCAGCTCTCCATCCACACCTCACACAGCACCCAAATCTGCCACAGCAGCTCCTGGGGTCCCCAGGGCAGCCCAGGGCTCAGTAATTCCAAGGATTTCACAGCTCAGCTCCACCAAGAGCTGCCAAACTTACTTTGGTGAAAACCACGAGTTCCTTGGATGAAAGCTTCTGCCCACTTTAATATTATTATTTATAGACATTTTAATACTTCTAATAGGAAGTAGAAGAGCTGGGTGCTGCTGCCACGTTAAATCAGCTCCAATTGGAATCCATCAGAAGGTTTTTCCAATAGATTTCTTCCCTGGCAGCTGGCTCAGCCTTCCTTGCATGGAGCAGGATAATGTTTCATGGTTTGCTGCCACTCTGGTACTTAAGATTTCAATTCTCTTGCTTTATTTGTAGCAAGTTAACTGCCATTAACAGAAACAATTCCTTCTGAAACGATAACCACCTTACAGATGCCAAATCTAATTGTTCCATTATCCTAGATTACCCCCTGGAATTTAAGAGAAGGGAAAATTGCTCTGGTTTTATCCAGAGTATGAACAATCCAGTTCATCTCCTCCACTGGGAATAGGTGTGGAAACCTCTGACTTCTCCAGTCAAATCCTGTTAAAGGCACTCAGAGAAGAGGCAAGAGCCAGAAAAAGAATCCAGGTGAAAGTTTCAGATGAAGGAAATTTCATCTTGGACCCAATAATGTGGATCACTGGGAACTCTCAACCAGGTAAATGAGGTTGTCTGGGCTGGAAGCAGCTCAGGAGCCACAAACAGGAGCTGAGCCCTGAGAAAGCTTCTCTCATTGTTATTTATAAATCTTGGAATGGTCTGGGTAGGGAGGAACCTTAAAGCCCACCCAGTGCCACCCCTGCCATCCCAGGGACACCTCCCACTGTCCCAGGCTGCTCCCAGCCCCAATGTCCAGCCTGGCCTTGGGCACTGCCAGGGATCCAGGGGCAGCCCCAGCTGCTCTGGGAGTTCCATCCCAGCCCCTCCCCACCCTCCCAGGGAACAATTCCTTCCTGAGACTTCACAACATGACTTCACTTTATAAAGCACAGAGCCACCGATGCTTCCCAAAATTCTGCTGGAAGCAGCTTAGCTGGGATTTAGCCACTTCACCTTCACGTTTTCCTCCTCCCCATTGTGCTGCATGTTCTGTTCCAGCCCAGGACACCGGGAAGCTCCCAAGGCACTGCTCCTGGTCCCTCAAGCAATCCAAATTAAATGTTCCATTCTCCTCTGTAACAATGCCTCCACATTAAATAAATAAGGAATCCAGCAGCGCTCAACAATTTCAATAAAAACACCATTTGCTTTGGTGGCAAACCCTTCAAAAAGGTGGCTGCTGACAATAATGGATCGCTCATCCCCAACGAAATAATGGCCTGCAGACAAAGAGCTGATAAAGCCTCTTGTTCCTCTGCCCCTTAATTAAAAGCATTAACAGAGCTTGTTTTTAAAAATCACCTAGCTCAGCCAAACACATTTTTATTTGTCCCCATAGCTGTTGTCCCTTTAATGAGCAAGGAAAAGCAGAATTAGGCAGGAAGGAAGAGCAGAGATGTTGGGCAGAGCTCTTGGGTTTGTATCCAGAACTCCACAGTGTTCCTTCCCCGCCATTCTTTTGGTTGGTTCCTCTGTAGAACAAGTGAAGGAAGGTCAAGAAGAGCAGCTTTTATGAAATATCCTCCTCATGGATCTCTAAATAAAGATGAAGGAGATACAGGGAAAAACGTTTATCCCGCTCAATTAAGTTACTTTAATGGTCTTCCTTTCTTTAGCTCACAGTTATCATCGAATGATTAAAAAGTCTCAAGGAGATTGCTCCTTCAATTCGAGGAAATTAATTTTCCCCCACAATTGGATTTGGCTTCCAATTTTACACTAAAGAGCAGGTTATAAAATATGTAGAAAAAATATATTAAAAAAGTAATTAGTGGTTTTACCATTGACTGCAAGAGGCTGAGAACACACTGGAAGAACGTCCAGGGTGCCCAATTCCCGTTAAACTGCTGCTGCTTTAATGAACTTGGATCATGGAGTTGCTCACCTTCCACACCACAAGGCACAGCATGCCCCATATTTGGGACATTTGGGACTTTTGGGACAGTCCCTTACTTGCCCAGAGGGAAGTTCTTGGTCCCTCTCCCAACCCTGCCATTCCTAATTTAACACACAGAATTCACACATCTTCCAATCAGGGAATCCTGGAATGGGTTGGGTTGGAAGGGACCTTAAAGCTCATCCCATCCCACCCCTGCCATGGGCAGGGACACCTCCCACTGTCCCAGGCTGCTCCCAGCCCCAGTGTCCAGCCTGGCCTTGGGCACTGCCAGGGATGGGGAATCCATGGAAAAACCTCTGCCAGGGTCTCCCCACCCTCCAAGAGAACAATTCCTTCTCTAGATCCCATCTAAACCCACCCAGTCTGACCCCATTCCCCCTGTCCTGTCCCTTCAGTTCCTGATGCAGGGTCCCTCTCTGCCTTCCCTGGAGCCCCTGCAGACCCTGGAGGGGCTGTGAGGTCTCCACACACCCTCTTCTTCCCCAGGTGAACAATCCCAGCTCTCCCAGCCCGGCTCCATAGGGGAGCTGCTCCAGTCTCTTTATCAGCTCCATGGCCTCCTCTGGCCTTGCCCCACCAGCCCCACATCCCCCCCACACTGGGGACACCAGAACTGTGCAGGGCTCCAGCTGGGGGCTCATGGGAACAATCCCATTTTCCAGTTTGAGATTTCCCAGTCCTGCTGCCTCTCTGCACCTCCCTGATCCAGCTGGGGTTCACTGATGGGACCCAGAATCTCAGCAGGAAACTCTGGGAGCCTCTGAGCTCCAGGGCTGAAATTCAGCCAACTCACAGTATGTAAAAATGTCTGGTAAATTATCAAATTAAAGCCCCTGGCTTTAATTAGTGGCCTATCCATGATTTCCCTGATGGCAGCAGGCAAGGGCAGAACAACACCTTTGTTTTCAAGTGACACTCTGGGATAAAACACTGGATTTTCTCTTGGCCAGAGGCGAGATTAAGGAGCTGCCTGCAAAAGAATCAGCTGCCAGTGCTGTCCCCTCTGTGCTCAGGGAGTAAATAAATAAATACTAAAGCCTGATGATGAATACTAAAGCCAGGTTTGTCCAAGGGAATATTTGTGTGGGAATGGAATAGAAGGATGTGGCTTTAGGGATTGACCCCTCTGCTGATCGAACAGGGACAGCCAGAGCCTGCCCCAGGCAGAATCCATCCAAACCCTCTGCTCCCTGGCAGTCAGGGATGCCAGGACGGAGCCTCCAGCTCTGATTGCTCCCTGACCAGTCCAACCATAGCAGCGCCACACTGGGCCCAGTCTGAGCTCAGCTCCAGGTGGGGTTGAGGGGCAGCATCCCTGCTGAGTGTCCCCAGGCCACCCTGGAGCTGCCACCATGCCCAGGTGACATCCTGAGCTCAGGGCACCTGCAGCCAACCCCTCTGCACAGCCACGGAGGAAAGCTCTGCTGCCTCAGGGCCTGGGGCACACAAAGGAGGAGGAGAGGAACTGGAGGGATTTAAAAGTCCCTGGGAAGCAGCAGGTCTAGTCCCAGTGGCACCTGGCTTCTGGACCATCCACTCCCTTGGGAAGTGCCCTGCAGAGCCTGACCTGGCCCCTGGGGTCCCTGGAGGGGGAGGCTGGGATGGGAGGGGTCAGGCAGAGCCTGGAGCTGGAGTGAGCCCATTCCCTGAAATGGGGTTGGAGAGGAGAGAAATCCCTGCACAGGGAAATGGGGTCAGGCAGAGCAAACCAGAGCCCCAGAGACAAAGCTGGCCCTGGCCCTGCCCCACCTGCCCACTGTCCCCCTCAGCTTCAGCCCTCTCCCTGTCCTCAGAGAGGGCTGGGCCACATCCAGGAGGCAACAGAGAGGCTGAGGATGAGACAGAACCCCCCCTGCCTGGCCCTGGCCCTCTCAGCCTTCTCCCCAGGGGCTCCTCAGCCACAACCCCAAACATGTGGTGCCTTCATCCCAATCCTTCCTTACCCCATCCCAGCTCCTCCCAACCCCAAACATGTGGTGCCTCCATCTCACGCCTTCCTCACCCCACCCCAGCTTCTCTGAATCTTCAGCACCCCAGGCAGGCAGGATGCATTCCGTGGAGCGGGGTTTGCTTGGGAAGTGACCTCATTCCATGGATTTCTGCGGGAAGGGCCAAGTGCCCAAGGCCAGGGTGGGCAGGGGAGGTGGCTGCTGGCACTGCCCAGGCAGGAGGCTGTTGGCAAAAGCCCAAAATGCAGTGCCACACACAGAGCACATCTCCAGAGGGGAATCTCACATTCCCTCTGCCTCCGCTGTGGGACATCTCTGTGCAGAGCAGGAGCTGGGAAGAGCCAGGCTCCCAGTGCTCCTTCCCTGCCAGGGGAATGGAGAAAGCTGGATATGCTTCCCAGGAATGTGATCGAGTGGCCAGGAAGGAACAGCAGCTCAGCTCCCAGCAGCTCCCTTCCTTCATCTCATCCCCAGGGCAGCATCTCCAGGAGCTGTTCCCTGAACCATTCCGGTGTCCCTGCCCCGGTGCCTGGGGTTAATTGTCTGTTTCCAGTGGGTTTATTTCCCTGCTAAGTACCACAGAACCTGTGAAACAAATTAAAAATAAGAGCTACCACATAAAAGAGATGCTGGATTGAATGGCTTCACTGAATTTACTGGAGATTAATGCCACTTAAACTCTGAATGGCAAGGAGGCTGTGAAAATTGTATTTTTAAAAAACCTCTTACATCTACCCATGCCTGTGACCTTGCTGAACACACATTTGACTTTGTCACTGTTCTCCGCCTGCTCTGGTACTTCAAGCAAAGCATTTAACTCCTTTGTGCCTCTGCTTCCTCCTCTGTCAGGTGAGTTTAACACCTGGCTGCTCGTGAGAAGAACCATTTCTAAATCAGTTTAGTGTTTTCCCCACTGGAGCTGCTGAATTCACTGCTGATATTGCTGTGGGTGCCAGACCCCTCAGGCTCTGGGGAGAAGAGCCCTGGGGGTAACAACCTTTGAGCAAGGACTGGTTGTTTCCCAGCCTTGCTGCCAACCCCAGCAGCATCCAAAGCTGGTGCCCAGTTCAGGCAAAGCCTGGGAACCACTGCTGATTTCGATTTCTTCCTCCAAGCTCAATGGCTAAACTGCCTCAGTCACTGCCTAAAGCCTTTTCTTTCCTGGTGTGCTCTAACACCCCAAGGATGTCCCAGCCCTGAGGATCCCTGGATGCTCCTTCCTGCCCCAGGTGCTCTTTGCAGGAGTTCCTGGATGCAGGAGCTGCTCTAGGCTGCCAAAATGCTCACGTGCAGGGAGCAGCTGTCCCCAGCTCGGTGTTTTGTCACCTGAAGTGAAACTCCAGTCCCAGGATCAGGGCTGATCCCATTCCCACAGCAGGAGCCCTCGTGCCAAATCCCATCCAGCTCCTACATCCACTCTGCTGGGACAGCACAAAAGGCACCAACCTGGAAAACCCTTCCAGGCTGAGGGCCATGAGCTGGGATGAGCCTTGCCCAGGGCCAGGAGAACGTGCAGGAGGTGTTTGGGGCTGTTCTCTATCCCTGGAAATAACCCCAGGTGACATCTCCAGTGGTCCTGGTGCTCCTGTCCCCTCTGTCACAGCAGGGGCAGCATTCGGGGGCTGCAGCTCTGAGTTCTGGAGTAGAAATCCAGAGAAGCCACCTTGGCCAAGTATCAGCAGTGAATTCAGCAGCTCCAGTGGGGAAAACACTAAACTGATTTAGAAATGGTTCTTCTCACGAGCAGCCAGGTGTTAAACTCACCTGACAGAGGAGGAAGCAGAGGCACAAAGAAGTTAAATGCTTTGCCTGAACTTGGCCAAAGTCCATTTGACAATTTCTTTCAAATGGCACTCGGTGCTGTTGAGAAACAGAGGAAGGAGCTGCAATGCCAGGATTGTCCCTTGGGATGAACCTGGAACAGTTGGAGCCCATTTCCTGGTGGTGGCAGGAGGCACTCGGGGGTACGCCGTGCTTCACCCTGGGGGGACCCTGTGGCACACAGGGACGTGTCCAGCTGCCTGCCCAGAGCTCAGGGGGCTGAGGGTCCTTCCCATCACCCCTGCAGCATATCTGCAAACATCTGCAAACATCTGCATGCCAGGGGTTTGACCCTCAATGGGCCCCATTTATCCACGGAGGCACAACTGGGGGAATAACTGGGATCACTCACTGGGATTTGTTAGGGACACTCCCACAGGAGAGGCCACTCAGAGTCTCAGGCTTGGGGCTGAGATAAAGCAGAGCAGGATTTTCATTTGTGCTGTGGCTCATACTGGAAGCCATTGAAAAATGCACAGAAGATGCAAGAAAAACGCTTTCCCTGCCTGGAAAGGCACTGCAGATCAAGGCAGGACACCCAGGGAGCCCAGGTGAGCAGAGATGAGGAGTCAGGAAGGCTCAGGACCTGGTTTACCTGGTTT
Source organism: Rhipidura dahli (assembly GCA_013399225.1). Lineage (NCBI taxonomy): Eukaryota > Metazoa > Chordata > Aves > Passeriformes > Rhipiduridae > Rhipidura > Rhipidura dahli. The sequence goes on from VXAC01008536.1 coordinate 262,215, forward strand.
TATTTCCCCTCTGTGACTGGTGCCCTAAAGCTGTGCCCCTCAGAGCAGATCTGGAAATCGCTGTTCCCTTTTCCCCACACAGAAATGATCCAGCTCATGCTGGGAGCAGCCCCAGGAGCTGAGCCCCAGCCTGGGCTCCACCAGGACAGGGATGTTCGACAAAAGCAGGCAATTTGAAATTCTAATCTGAGCCGGGAGGTGAGGAAATCCAGGTGTCCCCACCCGGGGATCCCTGCTCAGCAAAGCTGCTGCTCCAGAAATCAGTGTCATTCCTCTTGGAGTATTTTAATATTCAATACAAATATCTATTTCCTTTTTATTGCACCTGATCTTTAGGGTTTGGCGTGGTGGGGTCAGAGCAAGATGGGTCTGCAAGGTTCCACCCCAAACCACTTTGACACTCTCGGAAATAAAAGGCCACGAAATCTTTTCCCTTCCCAGAGGTGAAATCCCAGCAGCCACTGCTGTCACTGGGGGCTTCAAAACGGTGCAAATTCAAATATTTAATGTGGGATTTATGATCAGACTGCCTTGGCTCTCGAGGAGCTGGGGGCTGGTCTGAAGGTGCTGCGAGTGTGAAATCCCAGATGTGGTAAGGCCCCTCCTGCTCCCAGCTGCCAGTGAGCTGGGTTTCAGTGGCTGCCAATTAGCACAAATGAGCTTTTAAATGACTTCTGGGGGTCTGGCAGATAAGGAGAGCACAGCCCTGTGTTAACCACCCTCAGTGACCATCAGTCACCAGCACCCAGCCTCAAACACCTCCTCAGAGCTCCCTGGGGGCTGCAATCCCTGGAGAATTCTCCATTAAACTGGCAGGGTTTGCCTGAGCAAATCAGACCTGTTTATGCCACAGTGGGGGATGCACAATTCCCCAGAGCAACGCCAGTCAGTGGCTTCAAAGTCCCCCCAGAAGTCATTTAAAAGCTCATTTGTGCTAATTGGCAGCCACTGAAACCCAGCTCACTGGCAGCTGGGAGCAGGAGGGGCCTTACCACATCTGGGATTTCACACTCGCAGCACCTTCAGACCAGCCCCCAGCTCCTCGAGAGCCAAGGCAGTCTGATCATAAATCCCACATTAAATGTTTGAATTTGCACCGTTTTGAAGCCCCCAGTGACAGCAGTGGCTGCTGGGATTTCACCTCTGGGAAGGGCAAAGATTTCGTGGCCTTTTATTTCCGAGAGTGCCAAACTGGTTTGGGGTGGAACCTTGCAGACCCATCTTGCTCCAACCCCTCCACGCCAAACCCTAAAGATCAGGTGCAATAAAAAGGAAATAGATATTTGTATTGAGTACAAAAATACTCCAAGAGGAATGACACTGATTTCTTTAACACTTGGCACTTACAACCTGACTGACAACAAAATGAAGGTGCAGGAAAAGGGAGAGAAAAAGGCGGCCAAACATTTCTCCTGAGAAGCCCCTCAGATGGTGATCAGAGTTTGGGTAGCCAAGACTGCACGGGTTCATCTAATCCCAAATCTAATCCTAAATCCACTCCCACTGCCTTCCAGGTGGGAGCACCTTTCAGGTGATGGGAACCCTGCAGGTTTGGGGTCTCTGCTGCCCTGGGGTTTGGCTCCTGGTGCTGCTCACACTCCCTGAAGGGCCCTTCCAGGAGCGCAGCAGTTCCTCACCAGGAGTGCGACCCTTCAGCAGTAACTGTGCTGTAACTCCATCTCCTTGCACTGCTGCCAGGCTGCTAATTAAATGGTAATTACTCTGGGATGTAATATGTATAACTATCAGGCACTTAACAGGGACGTGTTATTTACTTTGCTGTTTTTAATATGAATGTATTTTCTCTCAAGGGCAGCCAGGCAGCTGATTTTCAGGCGTGTTCTTCCTCTCCACTGAGCATAAAAATCACAATGAGCACATTTCACAGGTAAACAAAATGCTCTTTGTCTCGGGCACAACAACAGCCGTGCCCTGGTTAAAGCATCGAGCTGGGGCTGAAGGAGCAGGGTTAACACCCTGAGCCTGAGCAGGATCCCCAAGTGGGACTTGGGCAGTGACTGCTGACCTACTGTCCACCAAAATACTCCTGCAGCTCCTCCACTTGCTCCAAGTGACATCAGCTGAAAGAAACTGCAATAAACTGACTTTTAAAGGTGGAGATGGGCTCAGGTGAGCATCTCTCCAGAACAAACCTGCTCTGTTTACGGCTGAAACACCGTTTTTAATCTCTGAACACTCAAACCAAGCTGCAGAAATGAGGAGAGGAATCTCTCCCTGAGCAAATCACTGCCTGGAACAAAGGTGCTGCAAGCCCGAGCTGTGTGTCTGGGGACAAACACACAAAGGAACTGTGGCCTGCCTGCCACAAAGCTGAGTTGAGAAGTAATTCCCTTGACAGGTAGAACAGAGCACAAGTCCCTATCAGCTCCTAGGAACAGCAGGAACAGCAGAGCAGGGGAAGGCTGAGGCCATGGTTAGGTCAGGTTGTGCTGGGGGAGCAGCCCCAGAGCCCCTCTGCCACCACAGGGCGATTTTGGGGTGATTTTGGAGTGATTTTGCACAGTCACATTCACACCTCCAGTACAGCCACACCTCATCCACTGGTCCCAGTCCCCTTCAAACCCGCAGCAGCAGCTCCTGAGCACCAAATTCCTCCTCAGCTCTACATTCCAGGCGCTGCTGGAAGCCTGTGGTGGGTGCTGATGCCATCAGCAGTGGGGTTTGCACAGCCCCTGGTACTCGCCGTGGGATCCCTGCAACGCCTGGGAAAGACTCAGGAGCCTCCAGACCTTGGGAATTTCAGGGATATTCCTGCAGACAGAGCTCAGGTGAGTGATTTCCATGCACATCACGGGGTGTGAGGAATGGTTATTGGCAGCTGGAGCAGCGGAAGAGCCCCGTGAGCACCTCGAGGAGCTTAGCAGTGCATTTATTGTGACACCTCCTTGATAGCAGCTATTGCTGGGGGAGGCAGCTCCCAGCTTCATCTCACCCTCCACGTATCCCTGGCACAGCAGCACAATTCCAGGGAAACACAGCAGATCCATCCCATGTCTCCAGCCTTTACCAGCAAATGTCACTCTCATTGCTCAGCGCTGGTGTTTGTTTTGTTTCAAACACCGAGCGGAGCCGATGGGGAAGGAAAATGAAAATGGGGAAAACTGCAGCAAAATGGAAATGCAGGCTTGGTAAAGATGATTGCCAGGGAAGGGAATTCAGGGGTGGGGAGGATGATTGGGATTCACCTCCACCTGGATTCGTGCAGATCCAGCCAAGCACATAGCACAGAGGCCGATGCTTGCACAGAGGTTTATCCCAGCTGCTTGTTTAGGGTCAGGCAACTCAGAGCCAACAGCTCCCAGAGCAGAAACCCCATCCCAGGTACCCTGAACACTGCAGCAGACCCATGGAAATCTGTGTTTCCTGCCTCTGCTGCACAGGCTGGAGGCACAAAGGGAAACAGGAGCTCTCTGCAAAGGCAGAGTGAAGCAGTGCTGGGCATGGGGCAGCGAGGAGAGTGCTACAGATCAAACCCTGACTGCAAACGCTGAGCACCAGCACAGCCCTGGCACAGCCCTGGCTGACTGCTGCTGGCTGGGGCACACTCACCACGAGCCCCCTCCAGGACAGCTGCTTGTGGTTTTTACATTCTTTTCTTGAGTGGGGAGGGTGCTGGTGTTGCTGTTTTAGTTTGCTTTGGCTTGTTGTTTGTGGGGTTTATTAATCACCAAATGCATTGGGTTTTTTAAAATCACAGAATCCCAGAATGGTTTGGGTTCAGAGGAACTTCAAAGCCCACCCAGTGCCACCCCTGCCATGGGCAGGGACACCTTCCACTGTCCCAGGCTGCTCCCAGCCCCAATGTCCAGCCTGGCCTTGGGCACTGCCAAGGATCCAGGGGCAGCCACAGCTGCTCTGGGCACCCTGTGCCAGGGCCTGCCCACCCTCCCAGGGAACAATTCCTGCCCTTTATCCCACCCAGCCCTGCCCTGGGCAGTGGGGAGCCATTCCCTGTGTCCTGTCCCTTCAGCCCTTGTCCCATGTCCCTCTCCAGCTCTCCTGGAGCCCCTTCAGGCCCTGGAAGGGGCCCTGAGCTCTCTCCAAAACCTTCTTCTCTCCATCCTGAACACCCCCAGCTCTCCCAGCCTAGCTCCAGAGCAGAGGAATTCCAGCCCTCTGGAGGCTGAGCCTCCTCTCCCAGTGGAGACTTGCATTCAAGACCCTCTCAAAGTTATTGGCAAAACCCTCAGCAAGCTCCTGAGTGGCAAGAGTTCACCTTCCTGTATGAAATGTGTAAGGAAAATGTAAAAAAAAAGTGTTTGGCTCACAGGCTGAGCAGCCAGGGGCCATCCCCAGGCAGCTCCTGCCCTCTGTCAATGAGGTGCCCAGCTGGGATGAGGGGGTTCAGCCCTGTGTCCAGGTGGCATCAGCCCCGGCAGAACTGGAGCTGAAGAGCCAGGATTTAATTCTACACTGCACACGAGGGGAGTTGGTTTGATGCCAACATTCAGGGAGCAAAATAATGCAGGAAAAGGGGCCCTTTCCTGCCCAGGTGCCATCCCAGGAGCAGAGCCCGTTCCCTGGCTGCACACACAGCACTGCAGCAAAGCTCCAGGGCTGGCAGGGAGGGGGCACAGGGCAATCCTGGCTCCCCAGTCCCAGGGCTGGCACAGCATGGCAGGGACCTCACAGCCAGTCCTGCTGTGAGGGGGTGGCACAGGGGGGTCTCCCAGCTCTGCAGGGCGGGTTTGGAGCCTGATGGATAAAAATGCAGCTGGGAACAGAGGGAGCTGCTCTCACCCTCTAGGGCAAGGTGACTCCTGGCATGGGGAATCCCAAGGGCTGAATTCACCATTCCCATGTGGCTCAGGAAGGATCTGCCTCCTGCTCCAGGAGTTCCGTGGCCAAAGGGCTGAGTCTGCCTCGTGTTTTGCCTCAAAGCTGGGCAGTGTCAGATCCCAGTTTGCCCTGGCACAGCTCCAACAGGCTGCAGCCTTTAACAAATCCAGACTGATGGAATCCACAGGCTGGGAAGGATTAGAGGGGAGGATGTCAGTGCCTGAAGTCCTGAAAAGAAGTTGGATTGGCAGGGAACCTTTGCCAGGGGATCACCTGCAGAGCCCTGTGCATCCAAGGCTGGGGAGCCGAGCTGGGAGCTGCTGTGAGTTCATTCCCTAAGGACATGCTCCAAGAATTCCAGTCCAGCTGCCCTGTGGCTCTTGGACAAACCTAACCTGCACTTGTGCTGTGTCTTTGCAGAGGCTCCCTGCTTGTGGGAAACCAGCAGTGGGAAGGAGACACAAAAACTCCGCTCCTGTGCCAGGAACTGCTGCTGGTTTTGCTGCTGGGAGGAACAGCTCTGCCCTCTGCGCCCTTTTCCTGCACAGCACCACGTGCCAAAAGAGCCAGCAGCACTTTCACTCCACTTCAGCTTTTAATCAGGGATTTTAATCAGAAAAAAAGGTGCTGATTTAACATCCTGAGGCAGAGCTGAGAAGCTGCAACATCTGGGTGCCAGGTGCAGGGGCAGGAGGTGGAAATGCTAAGGAGAGGATGGAAGACAACCCCAAACTCTTCTGGAGGTGTGGGATAAATGTGTACACAACCTCCACGGGCCAAGGGAAAGGTTCCTAATCCCCACCTGAAACACATCTGAGCACTTCAGTGCTGCTGCTGAGCTGCACAACCTCCTCCTCCAGCTCCCACTGCTCTGAGAGGTGACACTGACATTTTCACAGGTGACACTAAATTGTGGCTGGCAGGCTCTCGCTGAGGAATTCACTGGGAATTAAGAGAACCATTAAAGCCCAAATTGAGGGCTTGTGATGCATTTTAGAGATTCTTGCCTGGCGGTTTTAAAAAAATCCAGGAGTTCTGTCCCACAAAACACTGCCCCAATTCACATTCCCAGAAACTGCTGCTCCCTGCCTGCAGCTGGGCAGCACCAGAGGGAAGTAGGGACAGCAAAGGCACTGAAATAACCTGTCCTGGGGCAAAATCTCTCAGACTGGGGAAAAAACAAACCAAAACTTTGCTTTCATCAATAACCCTGAGCCATCAGAGAGTCCCAGACTGGTTTGGGTTGGAAGGGACCTTAAAGCCCACCCAGTGCCACTCCTGCCATGG
>VXAC01008536.1:268372-291114 GCA_013399225.1 Rhipidura dahli
AGCTCCTACAAGCCCTGGAAGACCACAATGAGGTCACCCCAAAGCTTCTCCTCTCCAGGTGAACATTCCCAGCTCTCCCAGCCTTTCCTCCCAGCAGAGCTGCTCCATCCCTCTGCTCATCCTGGAGCCTCCTCTGGGCTCCTCCAGCAGCTCCAGCTCCTCCCTGTGCTGGGACCCCAGAGCTCCCTGTCCCTCAGCATTCAGAAACAGTTTGGCCAGTTTTGATTCTAATTATGCAAACAGCACCTAATTTTTGCAATTAGAAGATGTGAAAGAACCCCAAAATGTCTATTTTCCACACAGGAATCAGTGCTTACTCCTGATTCCTTTAACTCCACCTCAGCAAAGCCCTAAACACGTCCTTGGCATCCAACTCCAACAGCTTCACATCCCTGATTTTATCCATTCCCTGCTCCTGCTCCAGAGCTGCTCCCACCTCAGCCCAACCAGCTCATTCTAATTAACACTGATAAACAAAACTGCTGCCTTCCACCTGGGGGTCTGGGAACTCCTCCTGCCCTCCAGCACTTTTTAGGGGTCAAAGGAAATCCATACCCAGGGCACCACTGATGGAGCATTCCTGGGGTAACATGGGATTGCAGCTCCTCATCTGGAGCATCCCTGGAAACCTAGTTATCCTGGGAAAGGAAAGGAAAGGAAAGGAAAGGAAAGGAAAGGAAAGGAAAGGAAAGGAAAGGAAAGGAAAGGAAAGGAAAGGAAAGGAAAGGAAAGGAAAGGAAAGGAAAGGAAAGGAAAGGAAAGAAAAGGAAAGGAAAGGAAAGGAAAGGAAAGGAAAGGAAAGGAAAAAGGAAAGGGGAAAGGAAAAAGGAAAGGGGAAAGGAAAAAGGAAAGGGGAAAGGAAAAAGGAAAGGGGAAAGGAAAAAGGAAAGGAAAAGGAAAAGGAAAAGAGCCTCTGGAGAGGTGGCAGGAGAAGGTCTGAGCTGCCCATAAAAAGCCAGACCAAACCAAAGCCATTTCCAGAAGGACAGCCTGGGTTCTCAGACCAATATTGTTAAAGCCATCAATTCATTTCATCTCCCTGTGGCTCGTGGTCCTTGTCAGTGCAAGGAGGAGAAGGTAAAAGCAGTTGGCTACTGCCCTGCCCTGCCTGCTGCCCCCTCTGCCCTCCTCATTCCCTGCACAGAACTGGGATCTGCACCCACAGGTTCTGCCCCTGGGTGGCTGCACAGGCTCATCCCAGTGCAGCTGGGACTGGGGCCACTCGATCTGCAGCTGCTCTCCAGGTCCTGTGCTGGCTGCCAGCAAGGAGATGACTTGCAGTGATGTTAGAGATGTCCAACTGCCCCAAAAGAGTCCCATCTCCAAAGCACACATGCAGGGCTCTGGGCTCCTGGCTGCGTTTCCATCCCTGCCCCTCCCAGGTGCTCTGCTGGGAGCTGCAGGTGGGGGAGGCACCTCCCTCACACTCCCAGAAGCTTCCAAGCTATTTTTTTATACTTTTAGCAGAAAAGCTCATCTGGCCAATGCAGGCATTGGGAAAGCCCTGTGCACTGCCACAGGAGATCAGCCCATCCCACATGTGCACCCCCAAATCCCAGATTCCACAGCTCACCTTTCAGAGCTGGCTGAAAGACTCAGCTCTCCCTTCAAGCACAGAAACTGCTGCTCTTTTGCCTTTTCTGAGTGCCCTCAGTGCCTCCAGAGTTGCTTTTGAACCACACTGAGAGTCAGATGGAAGAGCCAAAACTCTGCAGTTCCAGCCTGGGATTTGGAGCATCTGTGTGGTTGTTTTTTCTCCCCATTAATTTAATTTGACAGAAACGAGCAGGAAAGCTTCTGGCTCCCGTGTGGGCAAAGTGGATAAACAGCAGGAATTTTAAGGGAAGCTGAAGCTGTACTGAAGAGAAAGAGGCTGGTGCCCTGGCTGACAGCCGTGTGTGCTTCCTCCTCCCCAGGCCAGGCTCCGTGCCCTGCGTGTTATAATGAGACTCTTTTCCTGCTCTCCACTCGTTCCAACCTATCCTTAGTGGTCGATTTGGACCATTTGGACTGGAAAAACATCACATCCTCTCCCAGGATGGATCCCAGGATGCAGGAGGAGAGGCAGTGCCCCACTACTGCCTGGCTGCCCCCAGATTTGGACTCTGGAGCAGCAAATTCTCATCCTACTGCTCTGGAAAATCCTGCAGGAGTGAGTAATTCCTTAATGGGAAAACGTTTGTGTAGCTCTGTAGTGAGAACTGCATGAATTTAACATCACAATTATCCTTGCAGAGCTGACCTCAAAACCCTGTTTGCTTTTATGATTTCCCTGTTTTCTGGCGTGGGCAGCACTTGGCCCTTCCATCCTGGCCCTCCTCCTGGAAGCAGCAGGACCCCTTGAAAGGATGGTGCCTGGCTCCAGCTGATTCCCAGCCTGCGGAGCAGCCACGGGATGGATCCAAAGGGAATGTCTCTGACCTCTCTGAGCACAAACTTGTCCAGGCTGCAGCACTCCCGGATTTCTTCACGAACATCCCAACCTGAAACACATCCAGGCCCTGAGGAGGCTCAGGGGCTCATCCCAGGGCTGGACTGGGAGCTCTGCTTCCAGGGGGAAGGGACGAGGTGTCTTTGTGTGCTGGCTGGGGGGAGTGCAGGAGCTGGAGCTGGGAGATGTGCACAGACAGGTGGGGCAGGCTGTTCCCAACCATGGCTCACACCAGGCCTGAACCTCACCCGTCCCTCTGCAACCCGTGGAAAACCTGGGCTCAAGAGCAGAAAGGGTTTTGAAATCAGCTTCAGCTGGGAAAGGGGTTTTGGTCCAACCTGGCCTTCCAGGGACCCAGGGGCAGCCACAGCTTCTCTGGGCCAGGGCCTCACCTCCCTCAAAGGGAACAATTCCTTCCCTGTATCTGACCTAAATTCCCCTCTCTTGGTTTGACCCCATTCCCCTTGTCCTGTCCCTCCAGTTCCTGATGCAGGCTCCCTCTCTGCCTTCCCTGGAGCCCCTGCAGGCCCTGGAGGTGCTGTGAAGTCTCCACACACCCTCCTCTTCCCCAGTATTCAACACCAGCTGCTTTGGGATTTTCCACAGGGTTATCCACCACTCATCTGGACAACATTAACAGTCAATAAGCCCCTGCTCGGAGAGATGGCAAATGGCTTAGAGCTGAAAGAGGCTGGTGCTGGGGGAGAAAAAGCCACTACAGCCCTCCCTGTCAGGAGGGCCAAACCCACTGAGAGCCCAAGCACAGGGACAGGGATGCACAGGGCTGTGGGTGTGCCTGGATCTCTGGTGGCCCTGTGAGAATCAGGATCCAGACACACCACAGACCCCTCATCAGCTCTTTATCAACCAGTTCGGTTTTATTTTACCCACTGCAAAGCCACCACAACCCCTTACCTGTTGCCCCTGCAGCCTTCTTAACTATTTTATCTTAATGATTTTCTTTTAACTTCTCAACTGTTTTGAAAACTTTGATTAGATTAACCCCCCAAAAACCCCCAAAGTGACATTTTTGTTTCAGGTGACATCAACGTCTGATTTCCCTTCAGCTGCACAAAGACATGGGCACGTCCTTCTCACCAAGTAACAACAGAAACCAAAATCCCTGACCAAAATCACTGAGAGCTGAACAGCTGTCTTGGAACACGATGCAGGCTTCAAAAATGCCATTTCAGCAGCAGTTCTCCTGCCCACAGCAGTTCTCCTGCCCACAGCAATCCAGGGAAAAATGAAGTGCACTTGCCCAAAGCAGGGAGTCCTGTCCCCAAGGTCACCCACAGCACAGGTACCTGCTTGGGGCTCTCTCACGTTAATGGCTCAGTAAAATGAAGAATAAAGTGGGGTTGGAGGGCACTGCCTTTGGGGCTGGGTTATTTTTAACCTCAATGCAGAGAGTAAGTCATTATGGGGATGATCAACACAGAGGGATTAGGGATTCTGGTTGCAAAACAACCAGACAGCTTCAATTTAATTTTTAAAAGAAGGTATTTTCATTTGTACAAACATAGAAAGCACTTTAGTGCAGTACTTCAGAAAAATGAAACTGGTGGTGTAAGGGTTGTTTCCATCAACCAAAGAGGATAAGAAAGGCCATACAATTTCTAATACCTCTATTAATAAAATTTATGCAGGTTTGAGACAGGGAGAATGGCCCTTGTGAAAATAACCCCCTGCAGAAGCCAAGTGCGCTCCCTTCGTTCGCTGTTCCACATCTGCACGGCATCTCCCAGGCTCAGGAAAGGGATTTAAAATCCTTGAAATTCTTTATGGAACATGAGAGCTGCCAGCAAATTCCACTGCCTCAGTTCTGTATTCCCAAGCAACAAAGAAAAGATGGAAAACAAGCAGGAAATAGAAGGGATGCTGGGGAAGCACTGCCACAGACCACAGGTTAATCTCATACAATTTCCTCATTTGGGTAACTAATTTCCTGATCTATTTTCATATTAAATGTTTCATGCAGTGCCCTGATGCCCTGACGATCAAAACATTCAACATCACAGCTGAGAGACAGATCCAGGGTATTTTCCAGCACTGTTTTCTTGGAAAGGACCTTGCCTTCATTCTGCCTGAAATACAACATTTCAGTCAAACCCAGCACCCAGATGGTGCCTCCTGACATTCCCAGCCAGCTCGAGAGCCCTGTGCTGCTCCACGTGGGGCTGAACTGAACAGAACCCAGGGACTGCAGGACAGCACAAGGAAATTTGCACATTGGGAAGGAACTGTTCCCTGGGAGGGTGGGCAGGCCCTGGCACAGGGTGCCCAGAGCAGCTGGGGCTGCCCCTGGATCCCTGGCAGTGCCCAAGGCCAGGCTGGACACTGGGGCTGGGAGCAGCCTGGGATGGTGGGAGGTGTCCATGCCCATGGGACAAGATGGGCTTTAAGGTCCCTTCCACCCAAACCATACCATGGTTCTGTGAGACTCAGCTCCAGAGGTGACATTAATGCCAGGGGTGATGCCATCCCCATCACACCTCGGTTCTGCTTTACTCTGACACCATTCCCTGTGCAGCAGCACAGCAGCAACAGCTCCTCGAGAATGAAGAGGCAAAATTTTAAAAACAATTCATCTGCACTGCAAGCCCAAACCCAGGCAGGCTGGATCCAGAGCCATGCACAGCCAATAAATTCACCACATGTTTGGAAAACAGCTCCCTGTTCCCCTTGTCACCACAGGATCACTTTGAAGCGGAGCAGATTCCTGCCCCAGCACTAACACAAAACGTTATTCAACACACGAGCAAGTGCCAGCAGAACCAAGCACAGTGGCTCACTCTGGACATTCACCTGAAACCCCCATGAGCCTGCCCGCGGCATGCACGGAGCCTCCCCGCGTGTGCCCATCCCCTGCAGCCGCCGCGGGCTGCCACGGCCGCTGGGCACAGCCCCGGGGCACGCACAGGGCACTCAGCCACCGAGGGCAGGTGCTGGCAGCCCCTCCGGGGGACGGGCTGCAGCCAGGAGCCTCCGAAGCGGGGATGACAGTGATAGGAGAGGCAGATCTCAGAGCTGATGTCCTCCGGGGCTTTCGGGTTCGGGGCAGTGTTCACTGGACACGGAGATGAACTCTAGAGAGCTTCGCTTTGCCCTCCTGCCAAAGCTCTGCGGGAGGATGGGCTGGCAGCGGCTGACAGCAGGGCAGGGGCACAGGGCCCTGTGGAGCACAGAGCCGGGCTCGTCCTCGGGACAGAGCCGGGCTCACTCTCGGGACAGAGCCGGGCTCATCCTCAGAGCAGAGCCGGGCTCACCCTAGGGACGGAGCCGGGCTCATCCTCAGAGCAGAGCCGGGCTCACCCTAGGGACGGAGCCGGGCTCACTCTCGGGACAGAGCGGGGCTCACCCTCAGAGCAGAGCCGGGCTCACCCTCGGGACGGAGCCGGGCTCACCCTCGGGACGGAGCCGGGCTCACCCTCGGGACAGAGCCGGGCTCACCCTCGGGACAGAGCCGGGCTCACCCTCAGAGCAGAGCCGGGCTCACCCTCGGGACGGAGCCGGGCTCACCCTCGGGACGGAGCCGGGCTCATCCTCGGGACGGAGCCGGGCTCACCCTCGGGACGGAGCCGGGCTCATCCTCGGGACAGAGCCGGGCTCACCCTTGGGACGGAGCCGGGCTCACCCTCGGGACAGAGCCGGGCTCACCCTCGGGACGGAGCCGGGTTCACCCTCGGGACGGAGCCGGGCTCACCCTCGGGACGGAGCCGGGCTCACCCTCGGGCAGCAGCCGCACACCCCTCTGCAGCGAGGCTCGGGGGGTGTCCTCAGCACCTGCACTGCTCTCCGAGTCCCTGAACACCCCCGGCCTCCCCAGAACACCTCTGGCTGCCCATCCCAGCCCGGGTAACACCAAGGGGGTTCGGCAGGAGCAGCGTCGCCCTCCAGAGGGACTGGGACGGGAGGGAAGGCGCAGCCCAGGGCAGTGGGTTCAGCAGAGGTCCCCGAGATGCAGGAGGGGCTGTGGGAACGGGGGGGCCTGGGGACGGCACGGCCTCGGGGACACGCAGCTGCCACCAGCCCCACGCTGCAGGGACACGGGGCCGGGCTCTGCCCCCTCTCCCAAAGCCAGGTGTTCACAGTCACTCTCATTAAACACTCAGCTCCTCCAAGAGCTCCGTCCAGCCCCTGCTCACCAACGCAGCAGGATATGCTGCAGGCAGATCCCTTTGTTACTTCCCGGGTGGAAACCCCTTCCCTTCCAGTGGCCCTCATATTTTCGTGTTTCTCATTTCACTGCTACATTTTTTTGTAGCATCAAATCTTCCCCGGGTTAGGGGCTTAATCCAGGGAAAATTCTGCTTGCCATATGTGATGGGGGAGCAGAACATGCTGAGTGCACGAGTGGGTGGAAAGGTCCGGGGGGACTTGCAGCAGAAGGAAGGGAAGACACTGCATTAAATATTGGTGTTTCAAAGCTGCTGAGCAAAGGAGGAGGGCTGTGACAGCCAGGTCTGAGATCCTCCCCTGCTCCATCACTCCAGTCCCCAGCAGCAAGGCACAGAGTGAAGAGCCTGATGCCCAAAGGGGAACATCTGGTGAGTAATTCCAAACTCATCCATTTTCCTGCTGAAAATTCAGCAGATAAATATGCCTGCATTTGTCTGATCCTTTTTCCTGCACAAAGGGGCAAATCCTCCAAGGTGCTGGGCACCAGCAACTTTTCTGAGACAGATCCCAGAGGTGGATCTCGTGGGTGACGAGGATGCTCAGCACCTCGTGTCCAGCAGGATTCCAGCTCAGCTCCGGGAGAGTTTAGCTCTCCTTGTCAATCTGCATTTGCATCTCCACTGCCTCACTTCTGCCCCCCTCTCTCCTTTCAGAGGCTGAATATTGAGCAGGGTGATGTTGGATAAGAACATACTGATCTCAGTAAGAAAACCAAGGGATTCTGCTGGAATTTTGGGGGGCAGGAGCAGTTGCCCATCAAGAAGTTCATTTCCTGTAAATGTTTCCATTGACAGTGAGGGACAATTACAGGAGCTGGTGAAGTTTTGGCTCATGAGGAAGAGTAATTGCATCCCAAACCCTCAGCTCTTCACTGCAGCAAATCACTCAGCAGCACTCAGAACCAAAATCCAGTCTCCAAAGGTGACCTGGACACCCACAATGCTGAACCTCATCGATTTGGGGCAGATCCCTCTTTTCTCTGACTGCTCTGACGAAAATGGCTCTGCAATCCATCCCAGTGCCCTCCCAAATATTGCAGGGGAAGCTCCACACTGAAGAGGTGTTATCAGCACAAATTCCCTCAGCTGGTCACCTGGCTATTGTCAGCAATGCAGCAGGAACCCTTCCCACCAAAACACCTGGAGACAACTGGGCAGCAACCGGGATTTTCAGGTGTCTTCCCTGCTCTTTGTGCCTTTGGGGCTGGGCCCTGACACACCACACTCCCCAACCCCTGCCCAGCTCTGCAGCTCAGGGTGTGCCAGTGCTCCCAGCAGTGGCAGCGAGGCCACCCAGGCCTCCCTGTCCTTAGGGCCATGGAGAAATGGCCCCAAATGTGTCACCTGCCACATTCATTCCATCCTCCCAAGCCTTTTCAAAGCTGCTCTTAAATCCCAAAGTTTGTTCACCCAGCAGCCAGCTGGGGTTGTGCCAGGATTTTGGAGCCATTATGGGCACGCAGCAGCACAGCCCTGCTGTTGGTAGGTACAGATATTCCAGAGCCTTCCCAAAGACACTTTTTTTGGGAATCCAGTGTTGCTGCTGTCCCTCTTTCCAAAGCCAGGCTGTCCTTGGTGCTTGTCCCATCAGCCTCTGATTTGGATGAACTCACTACAAACTCTTTATACTTTTCCACAACCTGGGATCTCTCCACAGCTGGACTACCTTGGTGCCTCAGGGGCAAAAGGTGGGAAACACCAATGCCCAAGCACCCTGGAGGCCCTGCAGGAGCAGTCACAGGTGCTTTCAGAAAATGTCCCACCCATGACATTTGCAGCTTCTCTTTAGAAGCAGCCAGAGCCGAGCTCTGCTGAAGCCCCCGGGGCTCCCTGGAGCTGCCTGGTGACACAGAGCCCCAGGGAGCTGGTTGTGCAGTGACAGGGCTGTCACACACCCAGCCTCATGGATTATACATCAGAGTCCCTCCCCTGCTGCTGTCAGTACCCTGGCAGAGCCAGCAGGGTCCTGCTGTGGCACCGAGTCCCCTGGCGTGGCTGGGGGTCACCAGAGCACCCTCCCTGCAGTGCTCAGGGCTCCTGGGCCCTCCTGCATCACTCCCTGGGGTTGTTCAGGTTTTAGGACACCAAAGGTGCTGCTCTGGGTGTGCCAAGAAGGGTTGTGGGTGACACCTCTGCTCCTGGCAGGGTTTCCAGGGGATATCATGTACCACAATGGGCTTTTCCCAGCGGGATCAGTTGTTTTCTGTTCCACGCTGTGCCAGACTGAGAGTTCAGCCCAGCCCAAGGGAGGCAGCTACAGCACAGAAACCCACTGAGAGAGGCTGGCAATTGGAGTTTGGCTCTCAGGCACAGCCTGGCTGCAGTCCTGCCACCCAGCCTGATGTGATGTGATGTGATGCCTTAGGATTTCAGCTTTTAGATTTTTCATATCCTGTGATTCTTTAGTGTGTAACTCTAAACTCCACACAGCCTGTTGGCTGCTGTTCTCCCATTCTGGTCAGACAAAACAATTCCTCTCTAGGCCACCTCACTGCCTCAGGCCCTGGGCAATGTAAATAACAGTGAGTTAGGGGGGAGCAAACTTAGAGTAAATGACTTCATTACCTGCAGCTGTAATTAGAGGATTAACCCCCAATATGCAAACAGACCAAACTTATAAAAGTGTGAAAATCTGTGACCCCAGGGTCCATTTTGGGTGCAGCCCCTGGGGGCTCTGACTGCCCTGAATGTACCTGCAGGCCCTTCAGTAAATAGAACCACTTTTATTCTCTTCATTCTGTCTGGCCTCTGGTTTCTAGGCAGCCTCTCAAGGCATCAGATGTGTGGCCTTGGGGGACCTGTGACACCTCACTGCACCTGGGAACACCTTTCTCCAGCTGTTCCCACTCCCAGCCCTTTGCACCATGGCCTGCTCCTGCTGTGGATTCCACACGTGGCTGCTCAAAGTTTTGGGACTTTGGTGGGAAGTCCTGTGATACAAAGAGAGACAAAACTTCCACTGGGGTATCACCAGGTCAAGGAGGGAATGTGTAACACAGCCAGGGCTTGGGGCTGATGCTGAACACCCTCCTTCCTCACAGAGTGAAAAAGCAAAAAAAAAAGGAGGATGAGGAGATGGATCTTGTGAACCAAAAGGAGACTCCCTTGGCCAAGCTGGTAACAAAGGCCACCAGTAAATTAAACTGGTAACTCCTAGAGCTGCCACGATGCTTTATGAACCATCTGCTCCTGCTTCCCTTTGCTGCTGGCTGGAACTGATGTTTGCATCTGGCAAACTTTGTCATTTTCATACAGTTCCTCACTGCTGTGAATTTATCTGGGCCTGGTGACTCTCAGTGCTGGCAGAGGATATCCTGGCAGCAGGACACTTCTCCAAGACAGAGGATTCACCCAGCCACCCCTTGGCATCCTTCTGCCTCATCCCAGCCCCACCTTGTTCCCTGCCACATCTACAGGCAGCAGAAGGCTTTTCTCACCTGCTGGTTAAAGCCCAGCTCCTGTGGTGGGAAACCCCAAACCTTCCACAAAGACCCCTTCCAAGAGCTCACAATTTCCATGACTTTTAAAAGAGCATTTGCAAGAAATTAATACTCCCTTGCCTTTTTTCTCTCCCACACAGAACCAGACAAAAAACCCCAAACTCCTCTCCTTCAGAAAGCCCAGGACAGAAACGAAGCAGGGCATTTAATGGCTGATACACAGAGAAGATTCCTCTTTTCAGGGAGCATCCTTGATGTGATGCTAATGAGAGACCATCTTTCAGAGCACGAGAGCTCCTCAGAGATTTTAAATATCCATGTCTCAGGATTTCAGAACTTGAGTCAATATTTCACATCTACAAGGGATGAAAGGAAAGCTCGTGGGGCCTGTGCAAACTGACTTCCAGCTTCCTGCTCTGGTCCCCGTCCTCTTAGAACCATTTCTGTGAGGCAAACCCCAGTGGCAACATGCAGGGGGTTCATAATTCAGGATATAAATTCTCTACCATCCATTAGCATTGCCCAGAGTCTCACAGCACTCCCAAAGACTGTCCCCTTCTGTGCAGCATCCTTCACCTCCACCACCTGGGCGAGGAAGAACCCAGTGACCACTCCATTTTTAGGCTGTGGGATGAGGATGTTGATCACCCTCACCCCACCTCTCACATCTTAAACACAACAGAAAAGAACTGAAAAATTCATCGTCAGAAGCACTGAAGAAGCCAGTGAATGATATTTGCATCTCTCAGTGAGCTGCTCATCCAGCAGACTTCTGGAATGGGTATTTTAAGTTCACTCAGAAGTACAAGACCATGGATTATTTCCTGTAATGTCTCCCCTGTGTTTGCAGGGAGCAGAGATGTCACACATCTCAACATGTGGATGTGGGCAAGGGGAGCTGAAAGCTCAACAGGGATATCCTGCACTGCTGGAAGTCAGGAGGGGCTCTGGCACTAGGCACTGCTGCCAGGTAAGGTCAGGATAAAACCACGGAGTTCTCTGGGTTGTAAAAGGTTATTGAGTCCAACTGTTCCCCAGCACTGGCCCCAAGTGCCCCATCCACAGGGCTGTTAAATCCTCCAGGGATGGGGACTCCAGCCCTCCTGGACACCCCTTTCACGAAGAAATTTTCCCCAATATCCACCCTGAGCCTCCCCTGGCCCAGCCTGAGGCCGTTCCCTCTCCTCCTGTCCCTGTTCCCTGGCAGCAGAGCCCGACCCCCCCCGGCTGCCCCCTCCTGTCAGGGAGTTGTGCAGAGCCACAAGGTCCCCCCTGAGCCTCCTTTGCTCCAGGCTGAGCCCCTTTCCCAGCTCCCTCAGCCCCTCCTGGGGCTCCTGCCCCTTCTCAGCTCTATTGCTCTTTTTACCCCCAGCATTTCTCCCATTCCAGTTCAATTCCTGATGAATTCCCAGGTCAGCTCTGCCCTGCTCCCAGCCCTTGCCCAGAACTCTGGATCTGACACTGAGCCACCCACTCTGGGCTCACCCCGGAGTCTGTCCCTGCAGAGCAGCCCAGGCTGAGGATGTGCTGCAGCTCCAGGTGCCACTGAGCACACGGGAGCTTCACACTCAGTCATGTGCTCGGTCTTCTTTAATCTCTATTTTTAACTCACCCTCGGAGAAGCAGGAGGCTGAGGAAAGAGCTCTGGCCACACAAGGTGGGAAGTTTCTGCTCCGTCCCTGCTCACCCCAGCTCTGAGCTGAACTCCCTGCAGGGCTTTAGGCCAGCTCTGAGCAGGAGAAGAGCAGGAAAGAGCTCTGCCTCAACTGTGGGACAGCCCTTCCCTAAAAGTCCACAGTGCATCCTCAGCCAAGGGGGTCTGGCAAACCAAAGGGCTCCAGTAAACTGATGGAGGAGACCCTTTGTCTTCTGAGGCTGCTCATGGAATCAGAGTATCCTGGGCTGGAAAAGCCCCACAGGGATCATCCAGTGCAGCTCCTGGCCCTGCACAGGCACCCCAAAAATCCCCCCCTGTTCCCGAGAGCATTGTCCAAACTCTCCTTGAACCATGGCAGAGCTGCTCCTCAGCAAGCCCTGAACTCTGCTTTGTTCCAAGCCCCAGCTCCCAGAGTTTGCTCTGGGGGAAATAAAGAAACAAATAAATAAAATTCCCTTTGCTTGTACACAGCAAGAAAGATAATGCTGGTTTGCTGTGGAATAAAAATGCCACCAGTTATTTATCCAGGTGAGGAATTAGGCACCGCACGAGCTCGGAAAGCTCAATGAGAAAGTAAATCCTGAGGATGGAGCACATGGGGAAAAAAAAGATTAATTGATTTGTGACTACAAGAAGGTTTATTCAGAACCATATTTATCTCTACAGTGTGCTTGAATTCGGCAGGAGCTCCACTCAATTTTCTCCTGCAGCCTTTCTTTGCTGTTCAAGGAAATACATCAGCAAGAAGAGAGAAATGACACTTCTTTTCAAGGAGCATCACCTTGCTTTAGAGAATAAACTCTCCCTGGAGCTGCAGCCCTGCAGCTGGGACACCTGCCCAGCTCACAGCCAGGTGGGACCGGGCAGCTGACAGAGCCCAGAGCTCTGCTGCCACAGCGAGGGCACCCAGCTTTGCATTCCAGTCTGAGGCACGGCTCACCTCCGGGGGCTGGAGGTGACAGGTTGCTTGGAGTGGGGGAGAGGGGAGGGAAAGGGAGGATGTGCATTTTCCCCTCTGTGCCTCCTCCCCTCCTGTGCCAGGGACCCTCTGGCTCTGCAGACCTCAGCCCCAGGGCAGTCTCTCTGTAAAAGGCACAGGGGAGGCCTCGTGCAGGTGAGGCTGAGTCCCATTCCAATGCAAGAGCCCAAATCCTCCCTCAGCTCCCCTCTGTGCACAGCAGCACCCGTGCCTTCTCCACCAGGGAGGAACTGGGCAGCTCCTTCACTTCTCTGCATACAGAAATGGCTCTGTCCTTCCAAGAACTCCCCGTTCACACCCCAAAAATCACCTCAAACACACCTGAGCCCCGGGCTGTTACGCCCACCCCACAGGGAGGCTGATACCAGGGACAGGTAACTGACCCCAGGCAGCAGCTGGGCAGGTTCTGAGCTGGGAATTCTCATGGATTCTGGTTCCCTGATCCTCCTGTCACTCCTCTATTGCCTGTTCAAACACGCATTTGCTCCTATTTACCCACTACAGCCTTAAAATACATAGAGATTTCAACTCTCTAAAGACAGGTTAATCATTTATTTATTGTTTGCTTCTTATTTCAGAGGCCTGAATTACACCATAATTACTTGGAGGGAGGCTCTAACAACCCAAGCTGTTTGTCTAGCAGCCTCATTTATTTTTGCATGGCAAAAACATTACTCCCCCCCAAAAATCAGAACAAAATAGGAAAAATACCCTTGAGCACTTCATCCAATTTTAAAGTGGGAGCTGGGTTAGTCCACACAAGAGCCAGCAACGGAATTCCCAGTTACAGGACAGATCCAGCAATAACCCTGGATCATCTGGCAGAGCTCAGGCAACTCAGGGAGGACCAGGCAACTGCAGGAACTGGGCTGCCAAGGGCTTGCAAGGAGCAAAGTGAGGGAAAGATGAGGTCCTGTGCAGTCCTCAGAGGGCAGGGTGGGGAAGCCCAGCCAGCCCAGGGGTTTTCCAGCTGTGCTGTCACAGCAGGAGGAAGGAGAAGGGATCAAGCAGGATCCCAGGAATGCTGCAAAGCCCTGCCACAGACGTGCAGTGCTTTGGGCTCCCTTTGTGCTTTGGGCTCCATCACTCCCTGCCCTCAGCCCGGGAAGCTGTGGGGTCAGAGCCACCCTCTCCTTCCTCTTGTTCTGCTGATCCCAGACATCCTCGGGCTGGCTGGGTGCCGGGAGGGAGCCCTGTTCCATGGAGCTGTGCTCCAGATGGAGAGGGAGGGGTATCCACACCCCTGGCAGTGCCGAAGGCCAGGCTGGACAGGGCTTGGAGCAGCCTGGGACAGTGGAAGGTGTCCCTGCCCATGGCAGGGGTGGCACTGGGTGGGATTTAAGGTCCTTTCCAGCCCAAACCAGCCTGGGATTAAACATGAACATTCTCCCCACAAACACTCACGGCTCCCAACATTTGTCCCCGCACGGTCCCGGCCGTGCCTTGCTGTGAACATTTAAAGATGTTTTCCCTTAATTCCCCGTTTTCCCCGCTTCTTCTGGAAAATGAGCCATGACACATGAGCCATTTGCAACGCGCTGCAAGTGTGACATTGGCTGCATTTCCATGGCAACTCTCCCCCTGCATCCCCAGCCTCTGGATGTGCATTCCCAGCAGACCCGGGCTGCAGACACACATCATTATATTTAATCTGAACAAGTGTGTACCTGAGTTGACTTTATTTCATGAAACTGCATAAGAAATTAAATTTCTCTCACTATTTCCTGCTCTCCCATGCCGGTGTCATTACTTGCAGGGCTCTGCCATTACTCGTTGGCATTTTGCATCAGTACATAATGATACAATATCAGATAATGTTAAGATGCAGAAACCACTCCAAACACCAGACAGCAATTTTCTGCTCAGTTTCCCAATTTAACCTGAATTGATACTACACTGTAAGTCTGGATGAGGTTCAGGGACTGCTCTAATTAGAGCAGCATCTTGGGCAGCAGCACTCACTTGCATCCTGCCTTTCTGGTCCCGGCCTTGATTGGGCAATTAAGAGACAGAAGAGAGAACTCCTCTCCAAGATCTGTCCTAATGAACAGCTCCAGGTCCTGTTACACCTCATCCTCTGATCCTCCAGCCCAGCGCAGCTCTCAGCTCTCATGGAAGTCATTGTGTTTTACAAATCCCACTTCAGATGGACAAGTTCAACTTCCCCCACCCAGAAAAACGCCATGGGATGGTGAACTCACCTTGTGGGCACAACTCCTGCAGCTCAGGAGTTAAAACGTGCCCAGCAGTGGCACCAGAGCCACGGGCAGGGCCTGAGCCCAGCAATTCCCCTGCCAGGAGGCACAACTGCTGCCCTGGGCAGTCCCCAGCCCTGAACAGGCTGCCCAGGGAGGGGCTGGAGTCTCCCTCAGCGGGGATATTGCAGAGCCCTCTGGACACAATCCTGTGCCCTGTGCTCTGGGATGGCCCTGCCTGAGCAGGGAGGTAGCACCAGTGACCCTCTGGGGTCCCTTCCAGCCTGGCCCAGCCTGTGGTTCCCCACCTCTCCTAACCACTGGCACAGCAAATCTTCTCCTGTTGACCCAACTCTGCTCTTTCCCACCCCAAGAAGAGGTCACATGTGATGGCAGCAGCCCAGCCCCAGCTGGGGATTCGCCCACTGCCCTCACACGAGACAACAGTCAATGGACATAACCAGGGATGGTTCTTCCCTGCTGTCAGTCCAAGGAACCCGTGGGAGCTGTGCTGACCCCACCAGGATCCCCCCTCGGCCCCGTGAGCCCCGTGCAGACAGAAGGGCCCTGCCCAGCACCTGTGGGATGGCAGCAGGTGCTGAGCCCCCAGGGACTGAGGGAGGAGCTGCTCCAGGATAAATCCTTCCACAGGGAGCACTGAGAGCTCCACCTGATGAAGAGCAGGGAGGCAGTGAAACACCCCCTGGAGCTGTCACCAGCCCCTTTTCCCCACAGAACCACGCATGAGCTCAGAAAATGGCACAGTTTGGACAACGGGCCATGGGGTGGGATTCTTGGGGCTGTCCAGTGCAGCTGGACTATGCTGATCCTTGTGGGTCCCTTCCAGCTCAGGATATTCTGTCCAGGGACTGTTTCATGGGGCTGTAAAGAGGACCCACGTCCCTGTGGGGGAACACAAACACAGCCCCACTCCTCCCAACCCAGGGCATTCAGTGAACAACTCCACGGGGTGTGATCAAAAACCACTGGGTAGGAAGTGTCTGAAGGAGCCTTTGGCTGCATTCTCCCCTCTTGGAAAGCCACTGGCAGGGGCTGCCTTCTGTGCAGCTGTGTGGCCAAATGCAGGAGGAAAGCTGGCACATGGAAAGGCAGCAGGAATGTTCCAACCAGGGACTGAGCCTTTTGTGCTGCCTTCATCTCAACTCAGTGGGGGGATCCCTGCAGCCCCAGAAACTCCTTTTAGCTGATGCCTGTGGATAGAACTTCCTGCCTTTCCAGCCAAGCCTATGAGGATACAGAAAATAAACCCATCACACCCAGCTCTGACTGCCCTGTCTGACAGAAACGGAGCCTAAATGAGGCAAAACCAGAATGAGGTGAAAACTGAACAAAACTGGGATTTGCTACTTTAAGCTATCAGAGATGGCATCTTGCATCTCTCCCCAGGAACACTTCCCCATGTTCACAAGAATGCTCGTGGCAGATGAGAAAATCCATGTGGGAAGCCTGGAAGCTGAAGTGGATGTATCCAAACCAAAGGCAGGGCAGTATTTGGTCACACATTTGGTGTGCTCACCGTGGTTTGAGTGTCACCTGCACTGACACAACCTCATGTTGTGTCATTTATCAGATATGGGGCAATCTGAGAATCTGAGTCAGAAATGGCCCCATCACAGGTGTAAAAAAAGTCAAATCCCAACAGGAGCCAGAGGCCACACTTGGCATTTAAGCCACCACCTCTCACCACACACAAATGTCACCACACCCAGTGACACCAATGGCTGGGGACAGGGAAGAAACAAAACTTTTCCAAAGAGGAGAAGAAAGAAGGATTTCAGCATTTGTTTCACTCTGACTGGATGTAAGATTTATTGGTTTTTCCCCAGGGAAAGGGGAAAGATGAGAAAATCCCAGAATCACTGAGGTTGGAAAAGCTGTCCCAGACCAAGCTGTGCCCAGTCCCCACCTTGTCCCCAGCCCAGAGCACTCAGTGCCACCTCCAGCCCTTCCTTGGGCACCTCCAGGGATGGGCACTCCAAACCTCCCTGTGCAGCCCCTGCCAAGGCCTGAGCATCCTTTCCATGGGGAAATTCCTGCTGCTGTTCACCCTGAGCCTCCCCTGGCCCAGCCTGAGGCCGTTCCCTCGATGGCCCTTTCCAAAGGACAGCCCTGTCCCAGTGCAGTGCCCTGTTCAGGATGTTTAATATCAGCTGCTTCCAGCAGATCCCAGTGCAGCCTCACCCGGTGGCTGTGGGAGGATCCTGCTTCCAACCCCTTCCCATGTTTGATGAACCCCACAGGGCTCCAGCCAAAGGTCTGGAAGTGAATCCCAAAAGGCAGAACACGGACCTGGCACTGCCCAAGCTTTGGTTTCCCCTCCTTCAGCTCCCTGCTCTGACCCAAACCAGCCTGCAGGCTGAGAGGTTTCAAACCTCTCCCAAAACCCAAAACCAGGAGCTCTGGGCAAGCTTGGCTGCAGTTGCTGAGGCACCACTGAAACTTCATTTTGGGGAAAAAAAAGGCAAAAAGAAGGAATTTAACCCAAGACTTCCCCACCTGCACTCCAGAGGAGCCTCTTGGGTCCCTCTGCTCCAGTTGAGGGTGAGGCCAACACCAGCTCCTTTCTGGGGCCCCAGACTTGGGCTTCCAACTTTAACCCCTCTGTTGTTCCATCTCCACAAGAACATATCTTTTCCCTTTAAAAGGAGCTGCTCCAGTGCAATGTTCACTCAGGGAATTAAGACATGTTACAAAACTAATTAATGTGCCCTGCTGGCCACAGAGCCTCTCTGGACACAGACTGAGGAAGCATTTCCACCTGTTTGAGCTGAGTTTTTCTAAACAGCTGGAAAGCTCTGAACTTTGTTTTTCCAAATGAAAAACTTCATCAAAAAGGGCATTTACACATGGCTGGGGCAGGGCAGGGGAGGTACCATCAAGTGTTCCATCCCTGTAAAAATCTCCCACCTTTTTCATTTTTTAATACTGATGGTACAAATCAGTCCAATTTCCTTTCATTAGGACTTGTGTTGCTCTTGCTTTCTCAAAAAAATTTCACAGGAGGGAAAGAATTCCCAGCAAGTTTTAATTTGAATTGATTCCTATTCAACCCAATGAGATCATGCATGTTTAATTAACATCATCCCTATTACAGACAGAAAATCAGCTTCCTGTGATGTTGCTATGCTAATTATCATCTCATTTGTTTGGCAGTGGCATCACACAGCCAATGGGGATTATGGAAAACCAAGAGCAAAAGGACCTGCACAGAGCATGGCAAACAGTGGCCAGCACTCAGCAGAGATCCCAAGGATCACACCCAGCACCTTCTGGAGAGTCCTTTTAGCTCTCCGAGGCAGGAACATGCTCGAGGATTTTGCCACAGTGAACTTTCAGTAAAAAGAAGAGGAAAAACGGGATGGAAATATCATCCCATTCCTTGGAGTGCTGGGAATGGATGGAGAGAGGAATTAAGGACGAGGCTTTGAAAGGGACAAAGCATTTGTGAAACTCAAACACCAGCTCAGGGCTCTCAGACTGGGAATGAAGCACAGAATCCTGGAATGGTTTGGGTTGGGAGGGGCATTAAAAACCACCTCATTCCACCCCTGCCGTGGCAGAGACACCTCCCACTGTCCCAGGCTGCTCCAACCCCATCCAGCCTGGCTGGGGACACTGCCAGGGATCCAGGGGCAGCCACAGCTGCTCTGGACCAGCCCCTCCTCTCCCTCCCCTACTGTGGGCACATTTTTGTGAATCCCTGGCAGCACCAGTGACCACCAGGCCCCTCCATCCCTTTGCCAGTCTGTCCCTGGGAAGTTCCCAGTTCCCCGTCAGTGACGATGACTTTTCCCCCTGATGATGCTGTTGCTTCAAGACTCTTCAAAAGTGAGCTGGCCTCAGCTATGAGAGCAAACAAAGCCAACCCAACACCTGCCAGTGGACTGGAAATGCTCCTCTTTGCTCCCAGGGAAGGAGGTAAACTTGATGCTAATCTCTGCTCCAAGCAAGTGTAATCCTTCTGCATCCCAATAAACTGTGGCATCTACAAGTAGAGCTCCAGCTCATCAGTGCAGTGATGTGTGTGACCCAAAATAAGAACACGAGGACCAGGAGACTGCTCTCCAAAGCAGCTGGGTGTGCAGAGCTCTGCAATGGTTATTAGGCTCATTTAAGTACCAAATTAAGCAAAGAGTGGGAGGAAAGACTGATGAAACCAGAATCTGATCTCCTGCTCCAAGTTTAACCTTAGCTTGGCAGCTCTGCCTGCTTCTATGCTTAGTTTTAATTCAGTAATGCTCTGATGATTTATTTCTGTATTAAAGCCTGTTTCACAAAAGCTGAGAAAGAAACGACTGCAGGGGCAGCAAATTCTCCCTCAGAGCTGAAACAAAGCCACTTCTGCAGGCACACAGGGAATGTGGGCTGATTTATGGCCAGCTGGGCCAAGGGAAGCTCTGCTCCCTGGAAAATAAGCACTCAAACAACATTGTCTGCCCTGCTAGAATGGAAAAGGTGGCTCTGCTGTGAGCCCTGAGCACTGCTAGGGCTGCACAGCCCCTCGCTTTGCTTCCTTCTGCTTTTTTTCCCCTGCCTGGAAATCTTAGACAGGGCTGAGAGCCCCTTTGGATGGAAGATGTGGAGGCACCACCAGCCTGCTGCCATAGCCCCCAAAAACTGCTAATCCCGTGCTATCCTTGTTCCCATGAATTCCCAAGTGATTTCTCCTGGCAGTAACTGCAGCTTCCCATCCCCAAATCAGATGGAACAATCCAGCAAAGCAGCCATCTGCTTCCTCCATCTCCTCATTCCTGTTCCAAAAGGAACTGGGATCTCTCCTCTCCTTCCTTTCCACTTTATTTTTAGAGCATCTTGAGCCAGAGCTCAGCTCCCCACCCTTAACACTGCACCCTGTGTGCTTCCCTCTCCTTCCAACCACGTGAAATTCTTCCAGCAGGAATATTCCAGTGGACACGAGGCATTTGGTGACCAGTGGACAGAGAACTTTGCAACACAAAGAAAACAAAACATCTTGTGGATCAGACAGACCTAGATCCTGAAATTCACTCAGAGGACGGGAAAGAAGCTTCAGCAGACTTTGTCATCTCAGAGAAAACCAGATTTTTCAATTTGTTCCCTCTCAGGAAAGTGACAAACCCATGACTGCCCACACACAAGTGCAGCTGCCTACGGACACAGGGAAAATACAGAACTCACAGCTCCTGGATTTGTTTGTTTTCTGCTCTGGAGATGATACCCACGCAGCTGTCAACTGGAGCAGAGAGATAAGCCCAAACACGGGGCTGATAGAGCTCTCAGCAAGTGTTCCCATCCCTTTCCTTCCCCAGGAAGAAGCCAGCAATGCACTGAGACATCCCAATTCCCTGGCAAAGAGAGGGAGGCTCAGGGGAGGTGCTGTATATGGTTATTGGGGGTCTGGAGCACCTCCCCTATGGATATAGGCTGGGAGAGCTGGGATTGCTCAGCCTGGGGAAGAGGAGGGTGTGTGGAGACCTCAGAGCCCCTGCAGGATCTGCAGGAGCTCCAGGGAAGGCAGAGAGGGACCCTGCATCAGGAACTGGAGGGACAGGACACAGAGAATGGCTTCCCAGTGCCAGAGGGCAGGGATGGGTGGGATACTGGGGAAGGAATTGTTCCCTGGGAGGGTGGGCAGGCCCTGGCACAGGGTGCCCAGAGCAGCTGTGGCTGCCCCAGGATCCCTGGCAGTGGCCAAGGCCAGGCTGGACACTGGGGCTGGGAGCAGCCTGGGATGGTGGAAGGGCCAAGGTTTGATCCCTCTGTGAAATTCCACTCCATGCAGAAAAGAGCAGCTTCTGACACTCCCATTCTCCTGCATCAACTCCTCCATCCCAACAGCTCCATACCAGGATCTGCCTTATTGTCCCTGCCAGTGCACACAGCCCACCAGGGAGCCTCCCAATTCTTCCAAACTTGGAGCAAAATACATCAAACTTCAGCCCCAAACCCTTTCTCAGTGCCAGTCTTTGCTTCTGCCTCTGTTTTGGCTGCAAATGTTCTTGACACATTTAATGGTTCAACTGCAGTCCCGCTCAGGACTGCCACAGCTTCAGAATCTGATGTGGCACCTTCCCTGGAGCCTGCAGCTCTCCAGGTTTTTAGTTCTGCCTGCACAGAGTTTGAACCAGGAGGAATTCACAATTCCTTGGCACCCTGCCTCAGCTGACTTCCCACACCTCAAGAAAAAGTTCTGTCATTGCAACAGGACAAAAAAAAAAAAAAAAAAAGAACTTTCCCCTAAAAAACAAGCCAGAACCACGTTGCCATTAAATCCCATTTGTGGAGAATCCTGGAAACCTGTCAGCTGCTCTTTCCTCCCAGGGCTGGGCTTGGCAGAGCAGCAGGGATAAATGGGAGCCTGGGCAGGCAATCAGGGTGCCCACTGGGGCTGTGAGTGATGCCTCTTGTCACTGCCAGCAGAACAGAGCTGTGCTGGTGCTGCCAGTGCTGGTGACAGGGGGGCCAGGGCCTCTGCAGGCACCAATCCCCTGCCCAGCAGAGGGAAGAGCTCCTTCCAAACAGTCCCAGCGATGACTTTGGCAAGGACTGAGAGAGCAAACCTGAGCCTCCCTCTCTGCAGGGAGTGAGGAGCCTCTGTGGAGGCTGCTCTGGGTGAGGAGCCCACCCTGTGCCACCTTTTCCCAGCACCAAACCCTCCTCCTAAGCCCAGGTCTCCCATTCACACCAGTTTGCTTCAACGACTGAGGTCTTATGGCAGCCCTCAGAAACACTGGCAGATGTTCACCTAAATATTTCATGTCTTTTTCTCTTCCCCTCCCAAAGTACTTTTCCCTGAAGGGAAAGCTCAGGGAGTGCAGAGAGGAGGGGGAAGGACACAGCGGGTTCAGCAGGGGGGTCCCACTGCCGGCCCCAGCTGGGTCAATGCCGTGCCAGACCAGCACTGCTCCCTAAACACTGGCAAATTTAAACCAGCACTAAAGAAGGGAGGGGATGGGCTGCAGGGCAGTCAAAGGCTGCTCCCCCAGGGCACAGGAGCCCAGAGCAAATCCCCGATTTCTGTGTATCCTGTGGCAGGCTCGCAGCAGCCCCATGTCCCCAGCAGAGGTGAGGGTGCCCAGGCACTGATCAGACCAAAGCCAGCACAAGTCAGATCAGGCTCAGAACAACCCCAAGCTGTGCTCATTAGCAAGGAGCTGCTCGTTCTCTGACAGGAGAGCAGCTACAAGGCACCAGGGGTTGAACAAGGTGTTCATTAAGCACCACGGGGCCCACACAGGGCACGGGGCTCCCTCAGCTGTCACAGCACAACCTCAGCCACAGCTGCTCCCTCCACCGCTCCCAGCTGCATTCCCTGCAGACCTTGGCTCTGCCCAGGCCCTGTTGGCACTGGAAGCACCGAGGGGTTCTGATTTGGAGAGCCCAGAAATCCTCAGGAGCTCTGAGGACTCCTCCCCACCCAGGTAGGGTTCATAGCCCTGAGCTGAAGCTGAGGGGCTCGTGGTGGGGAAGTGGGAGCAGGGATGATCCAGCAGCTCCCCAAGCACTTCAGCATGAACAGGGCTGATGCCAACCTGTGAAAATCCTACACATGGGCTTCTGTGGGTAGGCAGCCCAGAGCCAGCCCCAGGTACGTCATTTCTGAATGTGGAGCCTCAAAAAACAGCAACTGAAACGTGTTCTGGGTGACTTCACTCGCACAGGAATGCCAGAACTGCCTGGCAGCAGAGCAGGCTGCAGTGCTCAAGCTGTGCTCTGAAGGAGCCCAGCAGGAACTCCACCAAGAGCCAGTCTGGGTGCAGAAGGCAGCAAATCCCAACTCTGGAGTTGTTCATCCCCAACGGAGAGGTGGGGAAAGGGTGGGGGCACCCATAGGTGTCATGGAACCCCAGACTGGTTTG
>VXAC01008537.1:0-61961 GCA_013399225.1 Rhipidura dahli
CTCACGGCCGATAAAAGGCGGCGGCGCGGGGCCCCGGCTCGCCTCAGCCGCTCGGGCAGCGCTGCCGCCAGGCCCCGAGGTAAGGGCGGCACTTGGGGGGCTGCGGGACCCTTGGGGTGGGTCACACCGCGGCCGGCCCGCTCCCCCGGAGTACTCGCAGCCTCCCCCGCCTCCGTCGCGTCCCACTGGGCTGGCAGTGGATGGGGGAAGCCTCTTCTTGTTGCCCCCACCTGGGTTTCCCGTGGCGGGAGGGTCGGGGGGACTTTGGAGTGGCCTCCGCAGCGAGCCCCGCTCCCCTGTGGGTGCCCCTGCGTGCCCAGGTGCGATCGCGGGCTCCCTTTCTTCCCCCGCGGTTGTTCCTTCGGCTCGCAACTGAGGGAGAGTTTAAATGTGCCGGGCTCCGTCTCGCAAAGCCCCTTGCGGGCATGGGTGTCCTCTTGTGGCGGTCACCTCCTCATGCTGGAGAGCCGGGCTGGCCCTGGGACACGGGAAGGGTGAAGGTGTGCGGGTGACAGCCCGCCCGGCAAGCCGGGCTTTTCCTGGCGTGGCTCTTGTCCTTCGCCGCTCGGGCCGGACAAAGCCCAGCCTGCCTTCACCTCTCAGCACAGGCAGGAGCGGGCTCTGGGATGCTCCGGGATGCTCCCCAAATTGTTGAGCACTTGGACACTGCCGAGCTGTCCTGGTCCGCCCTCTTAGGCGGGGATGCTGGTGCCTGTTTACTTTGTCATAACCTGCAGCGGGTCCTGGGCCGGAGGTGGGATGGGGAGGGTGCGATCTTGAAGGCTGCATCAGCTCCGTGGGCAGCTGTGGGTGTCTGGAGCAGGGTTTTAGGTGCGTCTCCTTTCCTTCATGTCCTAACTCCTGTAAACTAGCAGCGACTGGACGCAGCACATGCGCCTGCCAGGTGAAAGGGAGATGGCCTGCAAGGGTTTTACAGTGTTGTGGACAGAAATTAGAGTCCCAGCTTCTTTCACGAGTGTTTGGGATGCTGCGCTGTCTGCAGAGAGCGCTGACGGTGTTTTTTTTAGGAGCACAGAGGGGCTTTATTGAGTTTGTCTGGTGGGTTCCCCCCGTACCTCCCAGCTGATCTGGGTGGGAGTCGGAGCTCAGGTTACAGCAGCTAATCCCAGACTACAGCCCGGTTTGCAGGGCTGTAATCTGTGAGCACAGCCCTCCTCCCCGGCGGGACCTGGAGCCTGGGAGGCCGGCTCGGTTTCGGATTTTTATTGCCGCGCTGGGGATGCGAAAGGCACGGGCAGATGGATGCACGTGTGTGCAGCAGCCCTGCTCTCGGAGTGCAGGCGGGCTGGGATCGGGCTGAGCATCCTCGCACTCCCTAACATCCCCAGGGTGGCTCTGAGCCAGCAGCTGCGATTGTGGCGGCCGCGGTGTCCCCAGCACTGCTGTGAGTGAGCTCCAAGGGCTCTCGGCTGCCCTGTTGCTGTCCCTCTGTTGGAATCTGACATCCCTCAGCCAGGTCTGAGTTTCTTCTTCGTGAGGTATGTGCTGGAGGCTTGGTGGTGGTGGGTGGTCACAGTCCTGTCCTGAATTGGGGTCCTGGGATGTGGAGTGAGCCTGTTCCCCTTGGTTTAGAACATGTGCCTCTCCAGGAGAAGCCCAGGCCCACCCAAGCTGCTTTTGTGGGGTGTCAGGGTAGTAGCCGGGCATTCCTCCTGCTCTGCTCCCCTTCCTGCCCCTAAATACCAGCAGGAGCCAGTGGCCTGTGTCATGGGGCTGAAAGTTTTGTGGCTTTTAGGGAGTTTGCTTTAGTTGCTGTGGGGTTTTGAGGTACAGGGACTTGGGGATGGTGCTGCTTCTCCCTGTGTGTGAGAGGTTTGGAAAGTGTTTGTGCTGGGAGTGCAGTGGGACCCTGGGTGAGGTCTGGCAGTAGTCCCATCCCTCTGTCCCACTTGCAGCCCTGGGATGAAGCGAACATCCAGGGGATGCATCCATCCCTGCTGCCTGCAGCACCTGGGTGGTACTGGCAGCTTGAGAGGTGCCTGTGTCTCTCAGGGGGAGAATCAGCCCTTCTGCCCTGTGTAGTGGGGGTTAAATCACTCTCTGCTTTCCTGAGATGAAGACAGGATCGGCTGTCCCAGGACAGAGAGCTGCCACCGTCTCAGCTCCCTCTTCAGCCAGTGTTTTAGCAAAATCCGTGCTTAATTTGGTTTGAATCTCGGGGCCGTCTTTCATCAGGCCAGCAGGATGAAAGCCACAAGCCAGATCTCCTCAAGGGGCCAATTTGGGCCTGTTTGTGGAGAGATTTGATCTCCCCTGAATTTGTGCACGGCTCCCCTCATTGTTAGTGTCACCAGCTTCCCCTCTGCTGGGACAATAGTGCCTTGAGTCCTCTCCGGTAATCTCCCCCCTTATCTCCCTTCTCTTCCGTGGCCTGACAGGCAGGAGGCTGGGAGGTTTGGGAAGAGCCAATTATGCAGATGGAGAGGTGCTGTGTCCCCTTTCTGGGGGAGAGGGGATGAGAAGAGGGTATTCAACATGTCCGAGCTCTTCCCTGCTTGCCTCTTCTCCATGCTCCTGGGAGCCCTGCCAAGAGATCTTGTGGTGGGCTCAAGGATATTTGGAGATGCCCTGTTGCCCTCTGGTCACTTGGCCACACTGGTGTGCCCCAGGCTGGTCACTCTCCTTCTGGGGCTGTGGTCACATGGAGGAGCAAGGTGACCATTGTTGGGGATGCTGGATGTGTCCATGGGTGGGCTGGCTGACCTGATGATGGTCCAGCTAAATGAAGCTATGAGGGGAAAAAGGATCCATCCGTTGGAAACTCACCTCTCCAGGTTTTCTTTGGCATGTCCCAAGCTGGATCCTGGGCTCCAAAACGGGCCTGGCCAAAGTATGGTGGTAGCAGGCCTGTGGCTGTGGGTGCCACCCTGGGTCATGTGAGGGTCCAAGGGAGGGGAGCAGCATTTTTATGCCCCCTCAAAAGCACAAGGGCAATTAGTAGCCCCACTTTAAACTTTGTGGCTCATAAGCCACAAAGGTCTGTCGGGCCTTTTCTTGCTGCTGGGTGAGGAAGTTAAGAAGTTGCTTTGTCCCCTGCCTGCAGGTAGAAGAAATCACCAAAGAGGCAGCAAAAGTAGATGTAGAAAAGCAAAAGGGAGGGAAGGAGGCAGCTGTGATGGGGGAGTGTTTTGAAATCAAAGCACTCTCCTAAAAAGAAAACTTACGTCCAGCAGATCTCAGCAGCCAGGCTCTGAGTTTTGTTTTGTTTGTTTTTTTTTTCCTTTTCTTAAAGCTGTGTAATAATTGTTAAATGCAGGGGATTCTTTGTGAAACAGAATTTGAGGGAAGGGAGGATGGAGCAGAATTTCAATTTAAGTTTGGATAGGGGTACAAAGCCCCTTAGTTCCCCACTTCTCCTTAATGCAGCTCTAGCTGGGCTTGACAAGATGCTGACCAGAGCCTGTGGTAAATGGTTTTTTACAGTAACGTGTATCAGCCAGATCAATTCTACTGCACTTGAGGGAGTGCAGATAAAATGGCTTAAAGATCCCCCTGCTGAAAGCGATAGGACCATCATTTATGCCGGAGGAGACAGATTTAGTCGCCTGACATTTATTTGGCCGCGGTGTACTTTGCAGATTTCACACCCGGGGACGATAGCCAACCTGATGATGTCAGATGTGAGCTGGAAGAGAAGGAAAAATCACACAAAAAGCTGGTGCTGCTCCCGTTTAGTCAAGCAGATGAGTTTTGCTGAGTGTCTTGGTTGTTTTACGCCACAGAGTTATTTAATGGAAGGTGCCTGGCAAGAGCAGGATGTTCCTAAAGCGGCGCGTCCTGGTATGACACGGCAGCAGAAATAGCTCCATAATTTACGTCATTTCTTTCAATCCTGTTTTGCCTTTAGGTCACTTGAACTCCAATCTGAGCAACCATGAGCGCGCTTGACTTGACTTCCATCCTGGATTTCCTGGAGACGGCCAACTTGACGGAGATCAACTGGACATGCAACAACGGCGAGTGCATCACGGTGGATGCGACAACATGCCCCGGCACGCTCAACAAGAGCGCCCTGCTCTATACCCTGTCCTTCTTCTACATCTTCATCTTTGTCATAGGCCTGGTGGCCAACTCGGTGGTGGTGTGGGTCAACCTCCAGGCCAAGATGACCGGCTATGAAACTCACCTGTACATCTTCAACCTGGCCATCGCCGACCTGTGCGTCGTGATCACCCTTCCCGTGTGGGTCGTCTCCCTGGTCCAGCACAACCAGTGGCACATGGGGGAAATCACGTGCAAGATAACTCACTTGATATTTTCCATCAACTTGTACAGCAGCATCTTCTTCCTGGCGTGCATGAGCGTGGACCGCTACCTCTCGGTCGCCTATTTCACCAACTCCAGCAGCCGCAAGAAGAAGATCATCCGCCGCTGCATCTGCATCCTGGTGTGGCTCCTGGCCTTCTGTGCGTCCCTCCCGGACACCTACTACCTGAAGACGGTCTCTTCCAGCAACGAGACCTACTGCAGGCCCGTTTACCCCGAAGAGAGCTTCAAGGAGTGGTTGATTGGCATGGAGCTCATCTCTGTGGTGCTGGGCTTCCTCATCCCCTTTCCTGTCATCGCTGTGTTTTATTTCCTCCTCGCCAAGAGCATCTCCGCCTCCAGCGACCAGGAGCGGAAGAGCAATGGGAAGATCATCTTCTCCTATGTCGTGGTGTTCCTGGTGTGCTGGCTGCCCTACCATGTGGCTGTCCTGCTGGACATCTTCTACAGCCTTCATTTCATCCCCTTCAGCTGCCAGATGGAGAACTTCCTCTACGCCACCCTGCACATCACTCAGTGTTTCTCCCTAGTCCACTGCTGTGTCAACCCCATCCTGTACAGCTTCATCAACCGCAACTACAGATATGAGCTCATGAAAGCCTTTATTTTCAAGTACTCTGCCAAAACTGGCCTCACTAAACTCATCGACGCCTCCAGAGTGTCAGAAGCAGAATACTCAGCTCTGGAGCAAAATGCCAAATGACTGCAAGCCCAGAAGGAAACCTCCCTGACTGTCTGACCCCATGTGGTTTTTTTGTGTGTTATGGTTTGTTGTTTATTATTTTTTTGTTTTTACCCCTTCCTTTCAATGTGCTTGTTGTGAACGGGGCGTGAATTGCAGCCTACAAAAGAGAGAGGACAAAGTGTAATTTAAGAGTAGGATCAGTTGCAAAGTGGAAGTGGTACCAAAATGAAACCCTTTTTTCCTCCTAGCCCACTGTGGACTCCTCAACAACGCTATGCAAATGGAAATGACTTCCTAGCAGACAAAGCCATTGTGTACCATAGATAACATGGATAAGCTTCTCCTTCCACATCTTGATTCCCTCTTGTCTCCTTGTATATGTTTATATATATAGTGTGTTGTATTTAAAAGCTTGAGACTTTATTTTCTGCCTCTTGGTGTACCTTATACAAGTGTATTTGAAAGTTAAATATATTTTTATCACGTATTTGAAGCATATTGCTGATGAGTGTATCCAGAGTGCTGCAGTCTGAGTGTTAGGTTGCCGTTTGGTTCCAAGAGGATGCTGATAAATAGGATGGAAATTATCTCTTGGGAGCATCCTCCCTGGCTGGCACACTTTATGGACCGTGGCTTTATGTGGTGTCACACCCACGTGCTGGAGCACGAAATGTATATAGTGTAAATATAGCTGCCAACATGTTAAAATTAACAGTATTGTCAGAGCCCTTAACTCCCTGCTTCACCAGGCTGTATCCTCCTGCACAGAGTGAGTGATCTTACTGCTGAGAGTTGTCTCTATTTGTAAGTTATTTTTGTAAAATAAAGATCTGGGAAGAAAGAAAAAAATGTCTGTGCCTACCAGTGGTTTGCCTTGCCAGCCTTCTCCTCAGGACAAAAAAAAAGCCAAAGAAGAAGGAGCCTCAAGGCCACCCTCTGCCCTTTGGTTCAGGAGCAGACAGGTCACTCAGAGTTTTCCTGCTTTTTGGTGTCCAGAAAGAACTGATGGAGGAATGGGAGATGGCACTGGAGCGTGGTGAGCAGGGAGGGGGTGGGAGGAGTGGATCTGTGCTGGTGGGGAAGGCAAAACTGATGGATTTATAAGGTAAAAGCTGTTAGGAATGATGAAAAGCTGTGTTTGTAGCTTAAGAAGAAACACGGGGAAGGAAAATACGGACGTGTGCAGATGGAGCGGATATTTGGACTAATCCAGGTTCAGCCCTCTGTGGTTTTTGCTGGCGATGGAATTGGGGGGTTAGCAGTCCTGACAGCACTAAATCCCTTTTTATCTCTTCTCTCCTTTGTTATGGTTTGCAGTGGATTTGCAGTGCCATGGAGTCCGAGTGTG
Organism: Rhipidura dahli; assembly: GCA_013399225.1. Classification (NCBI taxonomy): domain Eukaryota; kingdom Metazoa; phylum Chordata; class Aves; order Passeriformes; family Rhipiduridae; genus Rhipidura; species Rhipidura dahli. The sequence continues at coordinate 6,321 of VXAC01008537.1, forward strand.
GGGCAGGATCCAGGCGCTGGGGGATGCACGAAGGGGAGCTTTAAGCCAGCAAAGGATTTGAACCGTGGTTGTCTTCACCTCAGGACAAGGTATTTAATGTCACATCGGTGATGTCTCCCAGCTGTGTTTGCTGCTCCAGTGCAGTGCTGCCCTTAAATTCCTGTTCAATCCAAGCATGCCCTCATCCCTCTGTGATCCCAACAGCCAAACAAGTTGGGAATCACTGTATTTTGTTTCCTTCTACACGTTCCACTACTGCCTCATCAGAGATCATCCTGTAAAAACAGTAAAGTCTGCCATCCCTTCCTCATACTGGTGTTGCCAAAAAAAGCACCAGTCCATTCCCAAATGGGGAGAAACCCCAAAAGAAAAGGGATTTCTGGTTGCAGAGAAGCTGTGGGGATGGAATGCAGGCGTAGCTTTTTGTGCTGATGCTTCTTGTACACAATGGATATTTTGAGCTTCCTGTAAACCTTCAGGTGCTGCTGAACTGCACAGAAAGTTCTCCCTTGTGCTGACACTTGAAACTGGTCAATGCTGAGAAATGAATACCCTGCTTTAGCTGGGCACTGCTTCCCTTCCCTCAGCAGCCCTGTGTGCAGCTGGGTGTCCTCCCAAAGGTGCTGGGTACAGCTCTGGCATCCTGCTCCTGCCCACCTGTGGGGTGCTGCTCCTTTTAGAGCAGCAGGACTGTTTCAGCTCAGGTTCCCTCTCAGGCAGTGGGGTTGTTCTCACGTGGTGCTGTAGCTTTACACTGGCAGAAGCTCACAGATACTTTATTTTTCTTCCTTTCCCTCTGCAGTTTGGTATTCGCAGAGTGGCGTCAGCCCTGCGCATACCCTGGGCGGTGCTGAGTGTTGGGGAGATCCTGCAGACCTGCTACTTCAACCACACTGATAAAGTCTCCAGGCCTCTTCCTTGGGGAGATGAATCGTGGTGTGATGGTGCCTTTTCCAAAGGCAGGGTCAGACAGGGAGTAGGGAAAGGTCAGGGCTGTGACCCTCGCTGTCAGTACTGTGCACACATGGATCCTTTCCAGCTCCTTGATGGGAAAACCTGGAGTTGTGCTCCCACCTTGTCCCTTGAAAGGACAAGTGGAGCTGGGAGGCAGCATCCCCTTGCACCAGCAGTTTGGGAAGTGGGAACACTGTCCTCTCCAGGGATTGGCACTGGTGGTTGGCCCTGAGGTGGCCATGACTTTGTGGGAAGAGGGCTGGTGGGTTGAGGATGGGAAATGGGTGGAGGGCAGAACAATGCAGGGGGACAGGAGGATGGAGTTTGTCACTGTTGTAGATTTCTCATTAGGACTTGGGTGGCATGCTAAAAATTCCCAGAAATCAAACTCTGGCGGAGGTGTAATAGGAAAAAGCTTGTCTGTGTTCTAGGAAGCTTTTCTCCTGTGGGACACAATACCCCAGCTGGTGTTTGCACTGAGGCCAAAATGTGGATTGGACTCCTTAGAGACTGATATGAGGGAATTTATCAGCAGATAGCAGGTCAGTGAAAATAGGTGTTTTCTGATAGATGTGACTGTGACTTACAGTGATTGATGTGATGGCTGCTGTCACTTTGTTTGGCCAAATGTCCCCAGCCTGGAACTTGGGGTGTTCAGGAAGAATTTCTTCATGAAAAAGGTTGTTAAGCATTGGAAGGGGTGATCCAGGGAAGTGATGAAGTTCCCACCCCTGGAAGTGTTCAAGGAAAAACTGGATGTGGCACTTGGTGCTCTGGGCTGGGTGACAAGGTGGGAATTAATCACAGGTTGGACTTGGCTGGAAAAGACCTCCAAGACCATCAAAATGATTCTGTCATTCTGTTTTATGAAGGGTCCCTGCTTCTTCCTGCTGTGGCTTTGAGGCTTCCTGTGCCTGGGGATCTCCCCTGTTCCTCTGACAGCTACAGGTGTCCATGGAGATTCAGATCTTGCCTTTTCCAGGAGGTCAAATTCCACTGTGTGGAAAAAATGAATACAAATCAACCATAATCTGGAGCGAGTCCTCCTCCTTAACTCTTGGGCTTTCTGGAGAAAGCATCTCCATGTGCTTCAGAAGCAGGCACTGAGCAAATAAAAATCCATCTGCTCTGTGAGAGGGGCTTTATTTCTCTTCTTCCATCGAAAGTGCAGTGCTGCTTTATTGTTCCTCAAGCACAGCTTGGCTTTTATGAGCCATAAACGACGTTCAGGTGTAGCACAGTGACTTTAAATCAGCTCCTCTGGCATTATGCAGATAATGTGCTGTAAGAAACACCCAACTGGCCCCTTCCTCCTTGTGCTAATTCACAGTTTCAGTGCTGCTGAGTTCAGGTACTCTCCTTTCACGAGTTCCCTGAGCATAAAAGCCAGTTAAAATTCCTAAGAAGCAAGAAATAACTCAGCTGTGAGCAATATTGAAGCCCGTGGGGGCAGGGGCAGCTCTGCCAAAGCCCAACTCTTACTTCTGTTTTTGAGAGTTTCTCCATGAGATGAGTGGAGCTGGTACTTTAAAAAGTGAAGGGGTGTGGGGCTGCGCAGGGCATGATGTGATGGGGACTGGTTTTGGGGGAAATTGGTGTGTGCAGAGCCCAGGGTTTGCTTTTAGCCTCCCTGCTCCATTAGGATGTGTGGCTGAAGAGCATCTGAGCCAGACTCTGCTCCCACTTACACCCCGGATTTACAGAAGGATAATGCTGCTGATTAAAAGGAGCTCTCTGGGATTTATAGGGCTTTTTGTAAGCAGGATCAAGAATTTCAGCCATAATCCTGTGCAAATGGATGGGTGTGAGTGGCAGCGTGTGCATCTGCATGGCCAATGCAGAGTGACACCCACACCCTGCCAAAATGCAGAGATGAAGCCACAGCAGCACAGGGGGGAAATGATGCCTTAGGGTTTAACTTTTATATTTTTCAAATCCTATACTGCCCAGTGTGTAACTCTGAAGTTTTTGCAGCCTGTTCACTTCTGCTCTCTGTGCTGGGCAGACACAACAAAGCCTCTCCAGGCCTGCTCTCCAAGGACACTCAGGCCTGAAAGTATAAACCAAAAGCTTCTAAAGGGGGGGGACAGGCTTGGGGAAATTCTATCATTAACTGAAGCTTTAATTGGAGAATTAACCCTGAGATGCAAATGAACCAAACCTATAAAAGTGGGAAGTACTTGTGACCTCTCATCCATCTTGGGGTCCATCTGGGCAGCAGCCTCTGGCTCCCCAGGGGTACCTTTGAAGGCCTTTCCAATAAATCCCCACCTTTATTCCCTTATTCCTGTCTAGTCTCTGGTTTTAGGAGGCCTCTTAAGGCATCACCTGTACAGGATAACCGTGGCAGTTTGCTCCCATAGAAGTGCTTGCATTACAGGGTTATAATGGGATTCAAACCAGGCTCCCAAAGATCCTTGGATAGATAAGCCAGCTCTAAAACACGTGGCTGGCTTTCTAACACCCACTGTCACGAGAAAAATCAGCTTCCTTCCACTCTGGTAGTTGCTGTTTGAAAGCAATTCTTTTTTATTTTTTCATGAAAGTCTTGATCTCTTTGTTTTTGTTGTGTGAAATCAGTGCAAGGCCTTGGCTAATGGAAATGCTCTAACTTCATAGTGCCAAGGAGATACCAACATCCCAGTGCTGTGAATCCAGGCAGACCCCTCAATCCTCAAATATTGAGCAGGATGGTGCTGGAGTGAGCATCAGAGCAAGGCTTTTTGGAGTTTTTACCTTACCAAACAGGTACAAGAAAGCACTGGGAAACCAACCAGACCCTCAGCTCACGATGCTTCCTGTCATCTTCTGGTTTGAAGCCAACTCTGATGATGGATGGTGCCTCTTGCCTTTAGGTTAAGGGGGGAAAAAAACCCCAAGCCCCTCTCGTGTTTGCTGTCTGTACAGTGCTATTTCCAGACTAAAGAAAAAGAGTTAAATTACATTTTGACAGAACAATACTGACAACAGCAAAGGTCGGGAAACTTTTACGTAAGGTCACCCTATCGATTGCAGCACTGAAAGGAGACACATCAAATGCTTGGCCATGAAAGGCTGAAAAGAAGTAAATTCAGCATGAGATATTGAAACCCAAGACTCTTTCATATGTGGCAGAGCCTCTGACATAGCAGGTTTACTGTTCAAGCTGAGATATGTTGCCTTGCCAACATATATTCTGAGTTACCCAAGCAGATTTAATGTTTTTGCAGTGGTGACTTTTCCCTTTTTTTTTTTTTTTATGAAGGGGAGGGGGGATGACACTTTTCTTTTTCTTTTCAAAAAAGAAAAAAATTGTTGCAGAAGATTTCAAACCTACCTAGGAAATGACCTTAATCAATTTAGTTCCACCGATGAGTATGAAAACTCAGATCTTTCTTTCTGCTTTCTCTGAACATTGTCTTGCCTGCATTGAGCGGGGTGACCGAGTCACAGCTTGAGAGAAAAGTGTGTTTTGTTTGTTGTTTTGTTGTGGAGGGTTTTTTTTTTTTTGATCCATCCAAGTGGCAGCTCTGTTTTGTCCAAAAGGATTGACGTGACTGACAAGTGTTTTGAATTTCTGAGCTCCGAGGTCTCCGAATGCTTGAAAAGCGAATGACACACACATAAAAATGTAAATCTTTGGAAAACAAGCACCAACTACACACAAAAAACATAACAATTCTGCAAAAGGGTGACAGACGCCGCGTTCATTCTGGGCGTTTTGGGGTTTTTTTTCTCCCCTCCTCTTTTCTTTTTAATAAGCCAGTGTTTCTGGGCCACCTACAGGCACATTTGTGTTTCCTGCAGTGGGGAATCGGGATGCACAATAAGGCAAAGTCATGGCTGTTCCTCAGGGTGGGTCTCTCTGCAGCTCCCATCATCACCAGCTCGCCAGGATCTGTTCCCATCAGCTCCCTGTCCATCGGGATCCATGACTGTCCATGACTCCCTGGATCTTGATCCAACAGGCACACGGCACTCCAATGCCCTCATTATTTGGGGCTTGGGCTGTGGGAGTCCCAGGGGAGTGAAGCCACTGGGCAGGACTGTACCTCACTCTCCCAGCCCTGCTGAGGGTGGCTGAGGAGGGCTGTGAGATGGCCCTGCTGGCCCCAGCCTTTCCCACAGGCTGATGGCTGGGCACAGACCCTGAGGTGTCCCCTGGGGTGTCTCCAAGCATGCTTTGGGATAGGTCTGGGGGGTGCTGTGTCCAGAGAGCAGAATCACAGAACATCCTGAGCTGGAAGGGACCCACAGGGATCACTGATCCAACTCCAGGCCCTGCACAGCCATCCCACCACTCCCACCCTGGGCGTTCCTGTCAGTGCTGTCCAAACTCTCCTGGAGCCCCGAGCTCAGCCTCAGGGCTGTGCCCATTCCCTGGGGAGCCTGGGCAGTGCCCAGCACCCTCTGGGGGAAGAACCCTCCCCTGGCACAGCTCCGTGGCATTCCCTCCCATTACTGCTCACCACAGAGTGACCAGAAGGTGTGAGAGGCAACGAAAGGCACATTTCTGGTCTCCCAAACAGCAAGCTGGCTTCTCCCTTCTTCCAGGCATCCCATCACAACCTTATTGTCACTCACTGTCCTGGGCAAAGACTGTTCAGCTCAGGATTGTCCGTGACAACCACATGGAGTTACTGCAGTGAGTATTTTAATCATTTTTGCCTCCTGGTAACGTGTCTGGGACCAGACCACCTCAATGCAGGATGTGACTCCATGGAGCAGCCCAGGAGTGGCGTGGCCCTGCTCTCTCCTGGCTCTCTTTTCAAAGATTTGGGAATGCTGCACTATGAGGAGGAGGCTGAGCCCAGTCTGGAGCTCTTGTCCCAACCATGGCCACCTTGTTCTGGGGGCTGGCTGGGATCTCCAGGTCATGCCTTTGGTGGGTGGCAGTTTCATAAAGAGCAGTGGTGGTGGGGAGAGAGGTTTTCTTCCCATTTCCCGTCCTGTCTGGCCTGGTGAATGCCACGTTTTGGTTGAGGGGTTTGAGGCAGTGAGGGGAGCAGTCAGCTGGAAAGGCTGATCCCGCAGCTTCCCCTCAGTTCGGCTCCAGTGCTTCCTCACGGCTGCCAGAGGGGAATCCATACCCCTTCCAATCCTTCCCTTTGCACTCCAGCAATAAAGCACCAGCGTGGTTTGGATTCCTCCTTCCAGGAGAGAATAGCCCTCATTGTACTCCTGGAGAATAAAACTGGAGAGGGAGAGGGAGACACTTCCCCGTGCACGCTCCAGCTCCCTTGGCTGAGAGGCAGCTTCGCTCACCCACGTCTGGTTTTTGGCATTATCTGAGGCTTTCTAAACCTTGCCTGAGCTGTGTCTGTCTGTGGAGCGAATGCCAGGCATTCTTTGCTCAATCTAATTATGGGATGAGGGTGATGGAGCCTAGGAGATGCCTGGGAAAGGATGGAAAGTGGATTTTTCCATCAGCAGCCCTGGTAGTTTGCTGTCACGAGCTCTTCCCTGGGCACTATCTCTGCTTCTTTGCACCTGGTGAGCTCTTGGCCCTGCTTCTGCCAAAGATACTTTGGGATGAAAGCCTGGATTACAGGCTGGAAGCTCCCAGACAGGTGAACACCCTGAGTGTCTGAGAGGGGTGACTGCTTGGCTCAGCCCCTGAAAGTCTGGATGCAAAGCTGAAGTGCATTAAACCTTCTCCAAGAGCAGGGAGTAGGGGGTGTTCACACTTTGAAAAGCTTCCTGAGCTTTCCAGTGTTTGCTGCTTCCAGTCAGGCTGGGATCCAGAAGTGCAAAGGCCCGTGAAAGTGATTAATGAGGAACAAAAACCAGACCCTGAGACAGGTTGAGCTCCACAACAGCTCTGAAGTCATGGGCTTGCAGTAGTCTCATGCTCTCCTCAGGTAGGTTTGCTCTTGGAGAGCTGGAAATGTGTTTTTCCTGCTGCATTCACTGTCAGGTGCTGTTGGTGTAAGGGTCAGGAATGTCTCCTCCCAGTGTAAAATTTCCAGTGTCTGCTGGCATTGGGGTCTTACACTCCTTTATGTGTCTGGAAAGTCTGGTCCAGGCAGTTTGGGGAAGTGAAGGGGATTGACTTGCAGGGTGGGTAAGCACTCCTGTGCACGTGGCCTTCTCCCTGAATTTCTCATAGATCTTGGAAGTTGGATCTCTTCCCCTGTAGGTCTTGGGATAGACTCTTTCCCCTCAAGTCAGTGAGAAATTCCCAGCCACCTCTCAGCCTGCATTTCTTCCGAGGCAGTTTCTTGATTCCCCTCTGTCCTGTGAGACCACAGCTTGTTGCCTGTCAGACCTGGGAGCTGTCTGTGGGAAGGGGGGCTGTTTCCCATTGGATCCAAGGGAAGTCTCTGCAGGAAACAATGCCTTTGGGAATGGTATAGCCCCAAAGACGAGTTGCTGTCACGCAGGCTGTGAAAGGAAGCAGGGTACAGCACCAGAAATGTTACTTGGGATCTCACAAAACCCTTCTCCTTTCCTCTGGTAAGTGACCACCCTTTCCAAGCAGTTGGAATGCAGCTGGGGAGCTAAAGCTGCCTTGGCTCACAGGGTGATGGAAAAGGGAACTTTAAATGCTTTGTGTTACACGTGTTGCACACTCTGCACCTTCCTGCAGGGAGTCGTGCTTAGCTGATTTAATCACCTTTCCCCTTCCACTGACAGCTGGAGTTGTGCATCAGAGGAAGATTATAAAGGAGAACAGTTCAAAACAAGGCTCTGAGGTAACCCATCATCCCATTCCTCGTAGGAGAGGCATGGAGACAACTGCTGCGGGAAGAGCAAAGCTGTTGACTGTTTCCAGGACCTGTGGTTCACAGCTAAGGAAGGTTTTTTTTCCCCTTTGCTGCTCTAAGATATAAATTAAGCTGCCATCTTAACCAGAAACACATTCAGTTCTGATCTTGAGTCAGCTGAGGTGTTGTTTGAGCTTTATTGCAGTGTGCAGCCTCTCTGGGCGCTCCTGTTGTTCATTTGCAAGGAATGAAGATGAGAGCTTGGATTTGGGAGAGCCAAGAAGCCCACATGGAAGTGGAAGGCTGTTTTTAGCAGCAGCAGCTGCTCAGTAGCCAGCACTGCATCCATCAGGATGGATAAAGCTGATAAGGTGTTTTTCTGGGTTGACTTTGCTGTTCTCTGCCTCCTGGGCTCTTCTTGCCCTCCTCCTGCAAACCTGAGGCTGGGAAAACTCTTTCTCCTCCAATTCCAGGAGCCTTATTGTGCCAGTTTGGCCAAATGTGGAGGAGAATATCCTTTGAGGGAATCTTATCTCTGCCTTACAGCCAGGAGCAGGGCCCTCTCCTATCTGGTGCTGCAGCCTCTGGGTGAGCCAGCTCCTGAAATCCAGCTGGGCTGGAATGAGCCCCAAGCTCTCTGCTCATCTTTTCCAGGTCCTTTCCTGCTGAGGGGCATTTCTCTGGGCCCTCTGATGCACGTGGCAAGGGGTGATGCTGTGTAAAAGCCATTTTGTAGCTGATAGGTGCCTCAGGCCTCCCTGGAGCACTGCCAGCAGTGCAGGATCGTAGGAAGCAGTATCTCCTGTTAGATTATCCAATAGATTTGGGGAAAAAACAGCCAAGCCACTCTCCAGGCTAAAAGCAGCTCTGTTTTCCCCTAATTGTGACCATGGTGGTTTTTTCTGGTGGTGTCTGTTCCTCCCATGCTGATAAAAGCCATGTGTTATCAAACATTCCTGGAGGGATGTGCCTGCTTTGGCAGCAAACCTCGACCTGCTGGAGTCCAGTTCCTACTCCCTCTGTGTGAAAGCCCCTGGAGAGGTGATCCCAGCCCAGGTGGGGGCTTCCCATCCATACCCAGCTGCTCAGCAACATGTGGAGGTCTCTCCTCTTGGATGTCACCCCTGGAAGGGCCTTTTCCTTGTTCCTGAGGGAGAGGTTGCCCATGATGCCTTAAGAGGCCTCCTAGAAACAGAGACCAGACAGGAATAAGGGAATAAAGGTGGGGATTTATTGGAAAGGCCTTCAAAGGTACCCCTGGGGAGCCAGAGGCTGCTGCCCAGATGGGCCCCGAGATGGACCCTGAGAGGCCACGAGTTCTTCCCACTTTTATAGGTTTGGTTCATTTGCATCTCAGGGTTCATTCTCCAATTAAAGCTTCAGTTAATTATGTCATTTTCCCAAGCTTGCCCCCGCTTTAGGAGCTTTTGGTTTCTACTTTTGGGCCTAGGATGGGCTGGGTGTCCTTGGAGAGCAGGCCTGGAGAGGCTTTGTTGTGTGTGCCCAGCACAGAGAGCAGAAGTGAACAGGCTGCAGGAAACTCCAGAGTTACACACTGGGCAGGGCATGGTTTGAAAAGTATGAAAGTTAAAACCTAAGGCATCACCCACAGCCCCTTGCAATCCACGTTTGATAGACTGAACCAGCTTCTTGTGAAACCCCTCTGAGATATCTGAAGTCTCTTTTGGTTTACAGTGCAATCCACTGAATTTTTATCCCCTGCCCACCAGCAGCCAATTGTTTCTGTGCAAGACTAATACAGGTTAATCACACATCATGGGATAAAGTTACAGGTTTTTCTCCAGTGCCAGCACTTGGAAGCATCTGGTGAGGTAGAGAAGTAACCAGTATGGATAAATCATGTTTAAAAAGCTTGTAATTTTTTGTATACCTGCTTTACTTTTATTTTTTTTCCTTGTGTGTGTGCTTCCACCTTGAGGGCATCTCCCCAGCTGGCTGGCAGTGAAAGCCCAGCCCAGAGGATGCTCTGCTGGACAGGCAAGAAAATAGTGGGAATGCTCTGAATTCAGTTACCTACATATTACTAATATCCTATAAACCTAAAACCCAGGATTCCAACATCACCTCATTTACTGGGGATTGCCTTTAAAAGCTGATTCTTCAGAAAGGGAAAAAAAAAAAAAAAGGTTTCTTTTACACACTTGGCAAAGGAAAGGCTTTGCACAGGGTTCTTGTCAGAGCATCTGTTCTCAGTGTTTAAAACCCAGCTTTTTGAGCTGCGCCTTGTAAATGTTTAGTACAGCATGTTACTGCTCTTGTAATTCCCTGCTCCTTCTAAAAATAGGCTGGGATGTCCTCTCAGCTCCAATACCTTGGCCTGCTGGGATTGGAGTTTTCCAGCTGAGGTGTCTGCCTTGGACCAAGTTGTTCTGGAGAAACACCAGATCGGAGTGGAACAGCCACTCCTGAGAATAAAATTGTGGAGAACCAAGTAAGTTTCCATGTTGAAGCAAGCCTAGCTCTTGTGGAAAAGGCAAAGGGGAAAGAGGAGAATCTGTGTTAGAGCCTTCCAGTTAATTCCCTGAATGTGCCTCTACCTGGACCATGCTGGATCTTTCCAGTGCCTTCCTCTGAGCTGTCCTTATTTTGTGCAAGCCTGAGAGGCTGTGCCTGTCCTTATTTTGGCCACACAGATATGGGTGGCCTGTCCTTGGGGGAGCCTTATCTCCATTTGGTGCCTTGCAGTGGGATGAAAAGGGGCACTGAACTGGCTGGAAACACGAGGAGTTTGCAGTTCATGCTTTTATCAAGTTTTAGACCATTTTTAATATAATTTCTTTTTCTTTTTAAAGACAGGCCATATCCCAAAATGGAAGGAGTTGAATGGCTTCCAGGAGATGTTCAAATCTGGATGAATTAATCACACTGGGGTATCCTAAAATCATCATCAAGTTTTGTGTCCAGTTCTGGGCCCCTCACAAGGAGGACCTTGAGGGGCTGGAGCATGGCCAGAGCAGGGAACAGAGCTGGGAAGGGGCTGGAGCCCCAAGAGAGGTTGAGGGAGCTGGGAAAGGGGCTCAGCCTGGAGCAAAGGAAACTCGGGGGGACCCTGTGGCTCTGCACAACTCCCTGACAGGAGGGGACAGCTGGGGGTGGTCGGGCTCTGCTGCCAGGGAACAGGGACAGGAGGAGAGGGAATGGCCTCAGGCTGGGCCAGGGGAGGCTCAGGTGGGATGCCAGAAGGAATTTCTTCATGGAAAGGGTGTTCAGGCATTGGAAGAAGCTGCCCAGGGAGGTGGTGGAGTCCCCATCCCTGAAGGTGTTCCTGGGACACCTGGAAGTGGCACTCAGTGCTCTGGGCTGGGTGACAGCCAAAGTTTGGACCCAATGATTTTGGAGGTCTTTTCCAACCAAAATGATCCTGTGATCCTAAAACCACCAGCACATGGAGTTGCCCACTAGAAGGACAGAGCTGACTTCCCTCAGGACTTGTACTGGTCCAGCTGGCAGCCTGGCAAGGAGCAGCACATGGCTGCTGGGAAAGGAGCATCCCAATCCTGCAGGTGATGGGCAGCCTGAATTTTTGGGCCACCTCCAGCCTGGGGCCTGCAGGATGTGCCTGCAGAAGGGGCTGTGGCTGTGGGAATATCCTGCTGAGCAAGTGTTACCCTGTCACACTGCAGGCTGGAATTGTTCCCCAGGCTCTGGCAGCGGTGACACGGGGGACAAACAGCCTGGGGTGTGGGGAGCTGCCTGGCTGCTCTCCCAGGAAGGAATCCATGGTGGTTTTCTCGCCCTGAAAGTGAAGATATTCAAAGCTAGACAAAAATAATTATCATGTTTATGTGAGTTAGACCCCCGGCCTGTTGTTTTTCCAGCTGAAATCTCCCCCCACGTTTTCTGCCCAGACCTGCTAAGGCAGGAGGGTGTGGGTGGGGTGTTATGGATAATTTCTGGATGCATCACGTCTCGGGGATTTACTCTGGGGAAGGATGCAAGGGGACATCTCCCCTGGAACACCCTTTGTGTTGGATTCACGAGCGATTTGCTGCGAACAAACGAGCACGGGTGTGATCTGCATGAGAAAAGCTCCGAGAGGGCTCCAGCTGCAGGATCCCACTGGGTTCTCTGCGTGCTGGAGGGTGGCTGGGTGGCCTCGGGAAGGCCACCTTGGTGGCAGCCCAGCTTCCAGGGAGAGCAGCAGAGGCAGCCGAGCGTTTCCCAGAGCAGGTTTGGGAGCTGAGGGCAGAAAACTCGCTGGATTAACTGGTCTGGCCACCTCTGCTCAGCAAAATCTGAGCTGACTCTGCAGGGCTTGGCCTCAGCATTTATGTTTTGGAGCAAAGAATGGCCAAAGCCTGTGCAAAGGCATCGCTATCACTCATCATGCACAGCCAAATGGAGCTTCTGCAGTGCTGCCCTTCCGGACAGAGGCGGGGGCGCTGCTTGGGCGATGCGGGGAGTGTCGGGATCGGGACAACATTCCCGAGGATTTAGGCAAAGGTATAGAGAGGCAAAGAAAATTCCTGTGGAGTGGGAGGTGGTTTTGACTGCTGCCTTTCCGAGGAGATGGCCAGAGGTTGGGGGGTCTGGCCACTCTTCCCAGTTTTGCTGTTGCATCCCTTCCCATCCCAGCACTGGCCAGGCGAGGTTGGTACCCCAGCTGCCGTTGCCTCTGGCAACCTGTTGCCCTTGGCAACTCTCCTGCCCCGATGCTTGTGCCTTTCTAAGCAGTGCAGGAGGAAGAGCTTCTGCTGGGGCTACTTCTCTTGGAGCTGACATTTCTCTCCTCTCTTAATTACTCCATCCCCTGCTTCTTTTCAGTCCTGCTGGAAATCTTTAGGTGCAAGGGCATTGCTCAGTGCAGTATTCAGCCCAAGCAGATTAGGGGGAAGGCAGGAAGGGCTTCTGATTGTGCTCTATCTGTAGCATAGGTGTTAAAGATGTATTTGTGAGCCAGTCAGAGAAGAATGCTGAGGAAATCCTGTTTGGGTTAATCTTGTTTAATTTTGTAATAAAAACCAGATGGCCGGCCATCTGGTGCTTCTTGCAATCAAATATCTCACAATTAACAGTAATTTACTTGCCCTGAGACTTCCATGATCTTCATGGGCTTTTTTTCCCCCTCCAACCTGAGCCTGTGTGGTCCCTTCCCAGAGGAAGGCTAAGCATGATCCTGCCTGTGGAAAGCTGTGACGGAGGGGCTCCCGGGAGGCATCTGCTTTCCTCCTGGATTTTTTTTCCCCCAAAAAACAGAGGTTAGGCAGCACATCTTGAGCTTTTCTGACCCTGCAGGACCCATGTTTGGGATAAGCAAAGTGAAAGATTGTGCTGGGTCACACAGAAGGACTCTGGATGGGTCATTGCAGCACTTAAGGGGAATACATAAATTAAATCTACATTTTTCACCAGGCTGGGGGATTTCCTCAGGGCTCACAATGGTCATACCTAAAGTGGCTTTGCTCCAGCAGCTGAAGTTGCTGGATGTAACTAAACAAGATGCAGGCCATCCTCAGCACCAGGAGAGCTTTCTGAGGGAATTAGCAGCAAAATGGGGTGCAGAAGAAAACCCATGGGGCAGATAGAGAATCATAAACTGATTTGGGTTGGAAGGGACCTTAAAGCCCATCCAGTGCCACCCTTGCCATGGGCAGGGACACCTTCCACTGTCCCAGGTTGCTCCAAGCCCCATCCAACCTGGCCTTGGACCCTTCTCTGTGTTCCTTGTGCCAGGGCCTCCCCATCCTCACAGAGAACAATTTTTTCCTAATATATGCTAATTTTCTGTGCAGTCTTTCCTCCAGGAGTTTGAGAAACCCCCAGGATTCATTATTCCCAGAGCTGACACCAGCCTCTTCAGGAATTTCAGCTCTCTTGATGTTTCCTTCCCCAACCTCCTCTATAGCTGAGCAGCATCCATGGTGAAGGGGAATAAATGAATTCCAGATGAGAGCTCTGCATGCTGGTAGGTAGGAGCTCTCCAGGCATTCCTGGGTGATTGCTGCCTGTTTAGTATCCCAATATTTTTTTGCTAGCAGATTAAGGAAAAAAATATTGAGCTTTTCCCTTCCTTCTGCTCCACAAAATCAGCTCGGTGTGTGCTCAGGGAATCAGACCACGGAGCTGAAGGAAATATTCAGATTTTGGGTACATTTCTGCTGCTCTGCTCCACCTCCAAGATGTTTATTTAAACACAGAGGAGCCTTCTGAAGGGCAAGAGCTCGTTTCACCAGGGTTCCCTGAGGGGGTGTGGGGGCAGCAGTGGGGCTGATGGAGCCAGCAGGGATAGGGTTTCACACTGCCCTGGCCCCAAAATGATCCCATCTCAGAGAGGCAGCCCGGGAGTGGAGCCGACATCCAGCCTGAGCTCCTCCTCACCTGCCAGCCCAGACAGGGGCAGCTGGGGAAACAGAGCAATCAGTGGGATGGCCTGAACAACACAGGCCAGTTAAATGGTTTTTGTTCTTGGTGGAGATTGTCAGAGCAGTGGGAAGAGGCTGCGTGTGATGGTCCAGAGCTGGGTGGGTGGAATTGTGCACGAGCATTTCTAGGCAAGTGCTGCTCAGCTCACAGTGTATTTTGGACCTGTTTCCCCCTTTTCTTTCTCCCTTTTTCCTGGTGGGACTAGGGCAGACTCTTTGGCCCTTTGTTGCTGCTTTCGCCTCACCTAATGCAGTTTTTTTTTTTTAAATACAGTGTCTTTTTCTGAAGGAGAATAATGGATGGGGCTTGGAGCAACCTGCAAGTGGAAAGTGTCCCTGCCCATGGCAGAGGGTGGAATGAGATCTTTCAGGTCCCTTCCAGTCCAAACCATTCTGTGATTCTACGATCCAGTGAGGACAGGTAGCTCCACAGGGAGTACTCTTTTTCTTGGGGGATGTGCTGCTCGGGATGTCACTAAGGATGTGTTCCCAAGCTTTGCTCCAAACTCTGCTCCAAGCCCAGTCTTCCCACCCACCCAGTGATTTATGTGGAGCAGATGGAGGCTGTGGGGCTCTCCAGGTGGGATTGCTCCCATGTGAACATCCCCCATCCTTTTTCCTGCAGCTGGCACGGCACAAGCACCCACTGCAGGGGATGTTTGCTGTGAGTTCTGCCCCAGGGTGTGTGGAACAGGAGGCTTGCTTAGTCCTGCTCTTCTCCCTGCCACTTGGACACTTGAAATGATTGACCCTGCAGGTTTCACCACCCCACTCCTGCCTCTTCCCAGGCTGGAGAAAGCCTGGATGCCCAGCACACCTCTGGCACTGCTTTGAAGGGTCCATGCTGTCCCCGCCAGGCAGGGGAAAGCCAAGAGGCACTGGGGACAAATAAATGCTGCTGAATCAGCCATGCCAGGAAGTGAACCTTGTTCTTGAGGAGAGCTGGATCTTGCCAGCACAATAGCTGGATTACAAAGCCATTTCCTCCAATTACCTTCTCTGTCAAACCTCTGCGTCGTCTGGCACTGGGAGAGCTCGGATTCAAATTCGTTGTGAATCGGGGCGACGACACCAGAGATTTCTAAATTAATATCCTGCCAAGAGGAATTGAGCTTGTTTTTTCCAGTCATGTCAGTTCTGATTCCTTTGCTTGTCAGGGAAAACTTGGGCCTGCCATCTGTTTTCAAGGGCACGGGGTAGGGGAGTCGTGGCTTGCTCAGCCCAGCACGCTAAGTTGCAGGGGGCTTTGGGGGGAAAAAAGGGAAAAATTAAGTAAAAGGGCTTAGTGGGCCATTGCTGGCACCTGGCAAAGAGCAGAGGGGGAGACCAGAGGCACAGGGTGCTGGTGAGGAGGAAAATGAGGGCGCGACCTCTTCCTTGGAACAGTGGGAATGTGCACAGCAGAGTGGACTGGGATAAATTCCTGTGCTCTTCACGTCTGCCTAGTAGAGAGTCATCAGCCATTCTGGATGCATTAAGCATGGTCTGTTTGCTCCACAGGCTGGATTAAACACATTCAACTGAGCACCAAAGGGCTCCTTTGCACTGCAAAACCCACAGACCTTAACATTTCCAGGAAAGAAGCAGCTCCTATGGCACTGACCTGGGCTCTGTCTCACCCTAAAGGCATGGGTTTGTAAATTGGGATGGCCTTGGGGTGGAGATTTCCACAGCTGGTGGTGGGAATACTGTGAGAAGGTAGGATCTGGAGAGGCTGGGGATATTGGGACAGTCTTCATGTTCTTGTCCTGTTGCAGACAGAGCGGGACAGTCTTCAGAAAAGGGGGTGAGGGGAACAGCTCCATGCCTGGCATGCCTCCTTTTGTAAGAGCAGATTTGGGGTGATGCTTTGTGTCCCTCCTTTTGGCTGCCAGGGGCTGAAGGAGGAGTCTGATGGGGTGGCCCAGAGCTGAGCCCCCACAGCCGGTGCGGCTGGGGCTGCTCGGCTCCTTTGTCACATCAAACGCTGTCCCTGGGCACCCAGCCAGGGGGTCACCCCTCTGCAAAGGCCCCGTCAGCCCTGGGTGCCAGCATTCCCACCCAGCCCTTGGGAAGGGACACCTGCTTCCCCCGGGCATCCCTGCCATCAGCTGCAGCTGCCAGCCTGGGGACTGTCCCCGTGCCGGGGGCTGCGTCCCTTCCCTCCCAGCCCCGTCCAGCTGCAGGCAAAGGGGCTGGGGGCAGCCAGTGCTGTCGGTGCCAGCTGCCAGCTGGGAAGGGGGAGGCTGCTGCTGTGCCAGCAGGGAATTTGGAGAGGTTTCCAGGTCTCTCCCCCGTGAGCTGTTCGTACAAACCATCTGCCCGCCCTGGGCACCGCGCTGGGGTCCGTGGGGAGCGTGGTGGAGCTGGAAAGACACAACCACAGGTGACATCCTCAGCACTGTCCCCACATCCTCCCTTGGGCTGGCTGCACTGCTTGGCTCCTCACAGAAGGCTGGCAAGATGGGCAGCTCTCTGGATGTGTTGGTGGTCAGCGCCGGGCGCTGCGTGGCCACCCCATTTATCACCCCCTGCACACCCAGCAGCTGCTCCTTATCTCGGTTCCCAGCCCTGGCGTGGTCCCTGCCAGAGGCTGGAGCTGGAGGAACCCATCTGTGTCACCCTTGCCTGCTCTGTCCACCCTCCTGTGCCCGGGTGGGTGCTGGGAGACGCCGCTCACGGCTCCCAGGGGCTCCCTCGGCCAGGGCTTTGTAAATCTGAGCAGATGTGGTTTAGAAAAACTTCAGCTTTGAGGCACGCTCGCTCTTCAGATGGCTTCCGAGGAAATTTGCACTTCAGTGGATGCGCGGAAAAATGGTGTTTTCAAAGTGAAAATGAAATGGAAACCAGCCTTCCCCCTCCCTCCCCCAGTGAAGCAGCGTTTGCAAAGTGGGGCCTCTGTTTTGAGATATTTGAAGCACACAGACGTCCTTCTTTTTGCTCCTTCCGCTTTGCTGTTCTTTTCTTTGCTCCTATTTCCCGTATTTTCTTTATGTCTCCAGTCCATTCCCAGGCAGCTCTCAGCTCCCCTTGCCACTTGTGGGGTGTAAGGTGTCAGGAGAGGGCTGCTGAAGGGTTCTCTAGTGTGTTACATCCTGTTATTTTCCATTTTCTTGGAGGTGAAATGTACTCAGAACTGAAACTCTTTACAGAAACTTTCTGCTTTTTGCATAGATCAGGCTTTATTATTTATGCCCACTTCCCTGAGGCTGTGCCTGAGCCTTGGCTCCTGCCTGTGCACGGGAAGGAAAGGAGATGGCTTCCCGGGAGCTGCTGGCTTGCCTGTGGATGGGGAGCTTGCTTGCACCAGCAGTTCCATAAAATCCTCACATCCTGCTGCATCTCCTTCCCTCTCTGGCTGGGGAGATGATGGGGACCCTTTTGGCAAGTGGATGTTCAGGGCCAGGGGCGGTGGATTCAAACTGACAGAAGGCAGGGTTAGATGGGATACTGAGAAAAATGAGGGAAAATTTCAGAAAAATGAGGCACTGGTTGCACAGAGAAGCTCTGGCTGCCCCTGGATCCCTGGAAGTGTCCCAGGCCAGGCTGGACAGGGCTGGGAGCCACCTGGGACAGTGGAAGGTGTCCCTGCCCATGGCAGAGGGGTGGGATTGGATGATCTTCAAAGTCCCTTCCAACCCAAACCCTTCCATGATGGTGCAGCATTCCTGTGCCCACACGGTGGATTTAAGGGAAGGAGGTTGTGCTGTGTGAAGCGAGCTTGGACACGGCATCCTGAGCGTGGAAACCTCGGAAGGGAGGATGCAGAGGGATATCCCAGTGTTGGAACAGACAGTGAGGAGCAGCGGCCGTGCCGGATGCCGGCTGCACATCCAGATCCTGAATCCCGGGGCTGAGCCCTCAGGGATGATGTGAGGGAGGCTGGACCCAGCTCTGTGCATCGGTGGTGATGAGAACCCTGCGTTGGTGCTTTGTCCGAGGAGCTGCTCACACGGCCCCAACCGAGCCAGGATCTCCTTTCAGCAGGAGAAGGGAGCAGATGTCTCATTCTTGCGGCTCACAATGCGGCCCTCCCGGCACAGCGATCCATCAGGGGGCTCGGCACGGCCCCACAGAAAAGTGCCTGACACGTTTTTACAGCAGGGCCAGGTTCTCACCGCTTGTGTGCATTGGTGCCCCTTGACAAATAACTCTTGGCTCTGGTTTTGTTCGGAGTCACGTTGGTGTCAAGCACGGGGCTCCCATTCAAGTGCCCACCAACAGTGGCCCACAACTCGCCATTTCCTCCCCTTTTCTTGCTTTGTTCCTCTGTGACAGTCACTCAGGATTTTTTTTTTTATTTTTTTTGGCAGTTTTAAAGACAATTTTCAAGGAGCAGAGCAGCGCCTCTGTGATACGGGCTATAAAATGCCTTGGGAGTACGTGAGGTGAGGAATTCCTGTTTGCACGGTTGTGTTGCTGACACGACATTTAATTGCTTTTTGTTCCCTTTTTTTTAGGCAATTTTTCCAACAAGCTGATTTATGGAGCTGTCTGGCAAAGCCTTGAATGCATTGAGAAATACAACTCCTACAATTGACCAGTGCCTCATTAATGAATGGTTCGTCTTGAAACTGGGACTGACTGCTCTGAGCACCCTGGGCACGGAGGAGAAGTAGGACCAGGCAGTGTGAGCTCCCAGGGTGCTGGTAAAACCCATGGAATTCAGCCCCAGGTGCACGGTGCCACCCGGATGTTCTGTGGAGAGCTTCTGGTGATTAAAAAGTTGGGGTTTATAGCTGAGGAGTCCTTTGTGTCCCCTAGACAGTGACTTTCTGCTGCTCCTCGCCAGCTGAAGCTCCCCTCTGACTCAGCGAGTGTGTTGTCTGCTCTGGGAGCGTTTTCCATCACTTGAGCCTGGAAGGGAAGAGGATTTATGGAACGGGGAGCGCGAGGCACCGGCTCAGCACATACCAGAGTGAGTGTGTAAGCGCTCGCAGGTCGGAGATGGAAGTGCACCAGGGGTCTTGATCATCTCTGTGTTCCCAGGTCCAAGGGCAGAGCTGAGAACGTGCAGCACAGTTTGCACATGGACATGTTCAGCTCGGCTTGGTGTCTTAGGGTTTAACTTTCATATTTTTCAAACCCTGCCCTGCCCAGTGTGTAACTCTGGAGTTTCCTGCAGCCTGTTCACTTCTGCTCTCTGTGCTGGGCACACACAACAAAGCCTCTCCAGGCCTGCTCTCCAAGGACACCCAGCCCGTCCTAGGCCCAAAAGTATAAACCAAAAGCTTCTAAAGGGGGGGGCAAGCTTGGGGAAATGACATCATTAACTGAAGATTTAATTGGAGAATGAACCCTGAGATGCAAATGAACCAAACCTATAAAAGTGGGAAGGACTCGTGGCCTCTCAGGGTCCATCTCGGGGCCCATCTGAGCAGCAGCCTCTGGCTCCCCAGGGGTACCTTTGAAGGCCTTTCCAATAAATCCCCACCTTTATTCCCTTATTCCTGTCTGGTCTCTGTTTTTAGGTGGCCTCTTAAGGCATCAGTCTAGGGAGAGCTCTCCCTCTGCCTTGGTCTTGCATCTCCTTCCAATCCATCTCAGGCTGTTGATGGGCTCAGAGCTGCTCAGCTGAACTCGTGGTGTCAATGCTGTGGGTTCATGATCTTCTTGTGGTCTTTGCCTCTGTTCCCTTCCATTCTGGCAAGTCCATTATGATGTCTGTGACCTATCAGTGTTTCTCTCTCCTTCTGACCTGTCCATGTCCCCCCTGCTGCCATCGCTGTGGAGGTTTTTTGGTGGCCCTTCCCCAGTCTTACCCTTTCTCTAGAGCTCAGCTTCCACCCCAGCCTTTAAAGTCATCTCCTGCTTCTTTCCAGCCAGGTAAAGCCTGCGGGGATCCTGTGGCAGATAATGTGAGAGGCTCGCCTGGTAATTAGAAAGTCAGGATCTGTAATTAAATTTTCTATAAAGCTCTCAACCCCAAGGTGTGCCTTTATCCCTCTATTAATTAGCACGGGGAAGGGACGCTCCTGTCTAGAGGCATAGGACAAAAATAGGAGCAGGGACGAAACAGAACTGGCTCCCTTGAATGATAAATATTGTTCCCTTCATGCCTTAAATAAAATGAGAGCTTGGCTAAAACCAGTGGGGTTTTAACTCTTGGAAGCACTGACTTCAAAAAGAATTGGAGGAAATAGTCCTGGACTAGGCACCAGAGACCTCTTCCAGCAGATTCCTGTCATTCCAAGGTGAGCTCAGCAATACCTGTGTGATCCTTGGGAAATGCTGCTTTGCCCTGTTTCTGGGACTGCTGAAATGTTCTTTTTTTTTTGCAAGCAGGAGGCTCAGAAGCTCACACAGTTCCTTGGGCTCGCGTGTTAACCCTCGTGAGCTGTGGCTTTGGGAAGACACCAAGTATTGGAAGCGCTGTTAGCACGTCATTACTTGGTTTTTAAAAAACTTTTTTTTGATTAGCAACTTGGAAGCAGTTGAAAAACTCTTCCAAGGAAGAGGGACTGTCTGAGAATGGGTTTTTTTCCCCCCAAACCTTCATTCGGAATTGATTATCCATTATCTATTTACTGGAAGGAGAACTTGATGTACCTCCACATAAATCTACAGGCAGCAGGGCTTGTGCTGCCAGATTCAAAGGGAAGAGAAGATTCCCAGTGGGCTGAGGGCAATATACAACAAAAGCAGATATTGTCTGACAACTCTTGTTAACATTGAGGATTCAAAGGTGGCTGGGCTGCAGAGCACAGCAACTGGGTATCTGCAGGGTACCAGCCTGAGGACCATGCAGCTGTGCCAAAAAAATGGGGGCTCCAGGAAGTCAGAGGAGACAGTTGAAGTGTTTGTTGGTTGGCTGGAGTAAATATGGGAATATTTAGGAATAAAAATGAAAAAAAATAGAAGTTAAAAAGCTATTTCAGTTGATCCTGTTGAAGGATTTGGGGGACAACTGGGAGAAACACTGTCCAAGCGATGGCAGCTGGACTTCTTACCCTTGATGTGGGCTGAAGGCCACCTTTGGAAGGGCAGCACTGTGATTCCATTCCCAAGCCTCCGAGACTCACACATCCCACTGGGAAGCCAACAGGAGAACACTGTGAGCTGCTGTGGAGGTGTGGAGGTGAAAGTGTGTTAAGACGTGACTTTAATTCACCACAGAGCCTTGGAATTTTCTCCAGGAGGTCCAAGCGTGCTCAGATGTCTTGGCTCTGCATTTGCAGGGATGCTGAGACAGCTGAGCTGTCGGGGGTGGTTCTGACTCGTGGGGTTCCTTGAGACAGGCAGTTTCCCTGGTGGGTGTGACTTTCTCTGGTTTGGGTTTATTTTCCTCATTGCACAATTCCTTGGAATAATGCCCTTTGTCTTTTCCTCTGCGTCCTGCTCCGTGACTCAGGTCGAAGGCATCTGACTCAGGGCAGTTGTTTCATGGGGTGTTTTGTGCTTTTCCAGATGTGCATCAGCTCTGGGACCGTGACTGGGATGGAGATGAGTGCTGCAAGTGGTGCTGGTGCTCAGCTCTGGTTCTGCCAGAAGGGGAAAGGGGATGAGGCTTCGGTGTAGCCCAGAGGACGCTCACATTCCATCAGGGTACAGCTGCTGGCACCCCTTTGGAGCTGGGACGGGTGACAGGTAACCACTGAGCTGTGGTTCAGGTGAAACCACCACCAAACTGGTGTTCCCAGGGGGGCACGAGGCTGATGGCCCCTGGGCTGTGCTGGCCATGGTGTGGCCACAGCCCCAGGGTAGGGCCTGTCCCCTGTGTCCAGTTCTGGGCCCTCCCGGCCAGAGGGACCCTGAGGGGCTCCAGCATGGCCAGGGCAGGGAACGGAGCTGGGGAAGGGGCTGGAGCCCCAGGAGGAGCTGAGGGAGCTGGGAAAGGGGCTCAGCCTGGAGCAAAGGAGGCTCAGGGGGGACCTTGTGGCTCTGCACAACTCCCTGACAGGAGGGGGCAGCGAGGGAGGGGTCGGGCTCTGCTGCCAGGGAACAGGGACAGAAGGAGAGGGAACGGCCTCAGGCTGGGCCAGGGGAGCCTCAGGTGGGATATTAGGAAAAATTTCTTCACTGAAAGGGTTCCAACAGACCTGGCACAGCTGCCCAGGGCAGTGGTGGAGTCCCCATCCCCGGAGGGATGTAAAAGCCACATGGATGTGGCACTTGGGGACACAGGTTGGTGGTGGCCTCAGCAGTGCTGGGTTAAGGCTTGGACTCCGTGACCTCAGAGGGCTTTTCCAACCTTAAGAATTCTATGATTCCATGAAAGTCGGGGCTCCAGTGAACTCCCTGCCAGATGCA
This sequence comes from Rhipidura dahli, assembly GCA_013399225.1. NCBI lineage: Eukaryota > Metazoa > Chordata > Aves > Passeriformes > Rhipiduridae > Rhipidura > Rhipidura dahli. Next base: position 28,573 of record VXAC01008537.1, read on the forward strand.
GTGCTTCAGCACAGATCCTCCCTGGAGACACCTCACAAAATGAGGATCCAAAGTCCAGTCCTGGAAACTGTCCAGGCCTCCCTGCTTACCTCCCACGTCTGCTCAACCTGCTTGACCTTGGAGCCATTAAAGTGGCCTAAGATTCTTCCTCTTCATCACCCAGCACCACCCCTCTCTCCCTGCAAGGAGTGTCCAGGATCAAGCCACACAGGTTTCCAGCTTGGACTCTTTGGAGCCAAAGCAAACCAAACTCTTCAATACTTCTGAACTCTTGAAAGGCCCTCAGATACTGTGATACTGAGCCCAGAAATGCTGGGGTTATTAACTGCTAATGACCCTGGAGGGCTGCCAGCGCTGGGAACAGCTCGTGCTGTCATCACAATGTGGGGAAAAGCTGGCTGAGCACCCAGGGCTTTCAGGTAGGTGTTTCTGAGCAGCCTGGCCTCAAACTGGGGGGTTTGGCATCAGGAGGGATCTTAAACCCCATCCAGTTCCACCCCTGCCATGGGCAGGGACACCTTCCACTATCCCAGGCTGCTCCAAGCCTCATCCAGCCTGGCCTTGAACACTTCCAGGGATCCAGGGACAGCCACAGCTTCTCTGGGCACCCTGTGCCAGGGCCTGCCCACCCTCCCAGGGAAGGATTTCTTGCCTCCTGGGTATGTGTTTCACTTTGCAGTGAAAAATACCCAGTGGCAGTTTGAACATTTGTGCCTTCCACCCTGCAACAAGCCACCTGCTTTGTCCCTTTTCCCTTTTTCCCAGTTTTTCTCCCCAAGCAGAAATTATTTTTCGCTAAATTCCTACTGGTAGACCATCCTCCCTTTCAGATTGTGCAAAGACCTGGCAGTGGGGTCAGGACTTGTAATCCACAGCTGGCCTCAAGTCTCGTGATCCAAAGTATCATGGAAGATTCTGGGAAAGGGCAGGGGGAATTTCGGAGTGTTTCAGAGGGAGCAGTGTCCGGTGAGAAAGCACATGTGCTGAGCTCCATGGAGCCAAGGTCTTGGAATCATAATGTTAATTAGACCTGACCAGGCATTTCCCAATGTTGTTATGCAATGATTTTTGCAGGTTGAATTTTCCAGAGGAAAATGAGTTGGAAAAAAATCTTAATTTTTGCCAAAAAATGTCCTTAAAAGAAAAAAAAAACACAATAAAAAAAAAAAAAACCAAACCTTTTCAAACCCCTTTGACCCACCTGACCTCCCTTTGCCACAGTCTCCCCTAAGTGACACTCCCAAGGTCTCACTAGATATTTTGGAAGGCCGAGGAGCAGGAGTGCTGCTTTACTTTTCTTTGGACACACATCTGGTGTTATGGGATTGCTTGTTCCAGCTGGGATTGACCTTGGCCAGTGCTTGTCTTCGTGGAAGCAGGGTCAGTGTTTTTTGTGCCCTCACCAGCACAAAGGGAACTGGGGGGAAGCAGAGCTGGGACCGTGCAAAGTGATCCTCACAGGAAAATGAGGCTGGAACCACATCCATTGCTGTCTCCCGTCTGTGATTTTTTCAGCTGGATGGCTGATGAGAATAGTGGGAATCCAGCTGTCCTCTCTGCTCTTCTATGTCACGACCAGAGAGCTCTGAAGGATATCAGAAATGTGTTTTCTTCACCTTGTTGTCCTAAAAGTTCCTCTGAGCTCCTCCTCTGCGCTGACTCCTGGCTGTCTGTGAGGTGGTTTCTCTACTGCTGGAATTTCATGGAATCAGAAAATCATTAAGGTTGGAAAAACCCTCTGAGATCATGGAGTCCAACATCCTTCATCCCCCACTCCCACTGTCTCTAACTCTTGGCTTGGTGAAGGATGCTTCTCCAACTCTCCACTGTCCTGAGCCTTGAGCTGAATCTGTGTTCCTTATCTTCCTGTGGGTGATGAAAATGAGTTTGCAGCCCATGTACTCCTAATGTTTCTCTGGAAGCTGCAGAGAGTCTCCTGAATTTTTCTATTTAAAACCTCTGGAGAGATCATTGCTTCCTGAAATGATCCCAGCTCCAGTCTGTGTGTTCCTTGTCAGTCTTGGGTTGGAAGATACCTTAAAGCTCATCCCATTCCAGCCCCTGCCATGGACAGGGACACCTTCCACTAGCCCAGGTTGCCCCAAATCCCATCCAACCAGGCCTTGGACACTTCCAGGGATGGGGCAGCCACAGCTTCTCTGGGAAACCTGCTCCAACTTGAGTTAGGACAGGATCTTAGGTTTAAAGGAGGCTTAAATTTGAACATGTTCCCAGTCCAAGTTAGAGGGTTTCCTGTGTAGACGAGAATCTGGGGGAACTAAAGGCAAGATCCTGATTGTTTCATGTGTAACCTATAAATTTATTCTGGATAAAGCTGTGCCTGAAACTGTCTGACGGGGTTATCAGGACAGGTCACCAATCAAGGGTCATTCTGACTCCCTTTTGTCTCAGCCCACAGTCTCCAGGGCTTAAGCAGAGCCTTTCAGATGAGGTCAAGGACAAAGATGTGAGGACTTTCCTGTGGAGGGTCACACTTCAGTTGCTATCTTGATTAAATTAAGCCTTGTACACGATGAACTCACATAAAATTCTTGCTCTCCACTTCCCTCCATGCTTTATTGGGTGCTTTAATTGTTTTACACCCTTTTCTGCACTTTGCCTTAGATGTGCTGACAATCAGGAACTTTGTTTTCCTTTCTACAATAGTTGGTGATGGCTTTTTGACTGGAGTAATCTTGGCACCAGTCTTCTCCTTTGGGAAATGCCCCTGTGAATGGGCCAGAAGGAGTTGATGACATTGCTCTGCCCAGAGGCTGCTGCAGCAGGGGAAGTCTGTGATTAGACCTCAACAGGCTTTGGACCAAGTCTGTTCTAAGGAGACGGTGTCAACGTGCTGCTATTTCCTGAAAATCAGCCTGGCCGGGAGCAGGGATCACATCCAGAGGGCTCTAATCAGTCCTTCTGGCCTGCCAGTGGGACCCAACCCATGAGCTCTGCGATTACAGGGGATACCAAAGGCCCACGTAAGGCCTGGACAACTCCTTCTGTTTATTTTAAGCATTGCTTCGAGTACGAGCCTGGTCAAAGCAGCGCCAGTGGTGGGAGAGGGAAGAGCCCGAGCCTCTCCGCATGGAATGTTACTTCGTTTTCCAGCTCCTTCCTGCTCAAGGAAATATTGTTAGCAGATGGTGCAGTCACAAAGCCGTCATGTACCACTCTGTTATTATCCAGATGGATTTACTGCTGCAGGGAAACCTTTCTGCTGCCTCCTTTTGGGAACGAGATTTGCTCTCCCCACCAACACACAGAACCGTTCTGCTCAACATCCACCCAGTGCCAAGATGTGAAAACTCCACATCCATAACCCTGACAGGCTGGTTTGCTGTTGTTTCCTTCAAATCCCAGCCTGGGCTTGGTGGGATGTACAGAAAGACCTGGAGATCTTGAGTCCTTTTGGGGTCAGAGAAGGAGAGACTCGGTTCCTTGCAGGAAAAGCAGCTGCCGTGGTGCGTAGCAGCCTTGCTGTGAGGTGGTGTCCTCTGTTCCATCTCACCTCTCAGAGGAGATGGGAAAAATGCTCGGCATTCCAAAAGGAAGGGGACTTGCTGCAGGTGCCTCTGGATTCTTTGCTCACCTGCTGGCCTGAGTTGTTTCACCCACTTGGAAGAAATAAAGAAGGATGTAATGGCAAGGGGCAGACCAGAGCTACCTGGAAATCCTGGGAAAGGGCTTCTCCATCCCATAGTGTGGATGATGCCAACCTCTGGCTGTGGCTTCCCTTGAAGACACCCATTTTCAGGCTCCCATCAGCCTCCCCTGAAAGCTGGGCAGGTCCAAAACACCATTCCACACTGCAACCAGCTGGGAAAATCTCACAGGTGAGAGGAATTCCTTCTTGGCTACCACAAGGAGGACCCCAAATTATCCCAGAGAACCATGACTCCAAACAAGCAATCCTCTCCTTTTCCACTCAAATCAGAGATGGGGAAGCATCAGGGTTGGAGCTCCAGGCTGGCTCCTGGACCTCCAGCAGGTTATTCTCCCTGCCCTGGTTACGTTCTCTTAAATTTCCCAACCTTCTTGGCTGGCAGCAGCGTTTTTGAAACAGCATCCACGGAAATTATGGTCTTGTTTCACTGCCCACACTTGGATGACAGCTGCCTCTGGCTGGACCTCTTTAAATCTAGTGGCCTGCACTTGACCATGTTTCATTTATTAAAATTAGGTGAAACATAACTCTTCCCATCAACAATATTTGGGTTTTTTTCAAGCGATTTCGTCTTTTTCTTCAGTTCAGCCTTTTGATTGCTTTTGTATTTTTTTCTCGCCAGTTATTTGTGTGTGTACAGCCCATATTTGTGCGGGTTTGGTGCTGATCAGCTGCGTGTGTGTTTACAATAGCCCTTGTGTTATCCCAGCCGGCAGCCTAAAAACACTTCCAAATTATTCCACATCAGATGCAATGAGGGTTTGGATAGACTCCTAGGGGAAAGTCTTGAAATGGTGCCCAAACCTCAGTCCCAGTGCTGTGAGTCAGGCACGTGGCTGATATTTTATCCACCCCAGCTTGGACTTTTGCAGGCTGTTTTGTTTGTGGAGGAAATGGGAACTTGGGAGCAATCCTAATCAGCGATTTCTTGGAGATGGGCTTCCTCCATTCCTTCGTCCTCTTCTCCCCTCCTGACACATGTGCCTACACTCTGTCCTCGTTTTCTAAGAAATGATGGGAAAAAAGTGCACGGAAGCACAGCGGGAAGGCTGGACTGAGACAAATCCCTCAGTGGTGAGGGGCTGACCTGGCTCGTGCCTTTGGAATGATGCTGATTTTATGCATAAAATATTAAAAAAATATATTTTATGTGTAAAACTTGGATGACTGTAGGTGGGAGAGCACCAAGGATTTCAAGCCCAGCGCTGTCACTAAAGTTTGGTGTTCAGACCAAAATAGTGCTGTAAAAAAACCCAGTAAATCCTAGAGTGGTTTGGGTTGGAAAGCACCATAAAAACCATCTCGTTCCACCCCCTGCCAAGGGCAGGCACACCTTCCACCAGAACAGGTTGCTCAGTGTGGAAAAATCAGTATTGTCCCAAAACCAAATTCCTACGTGCGAGTTCAGTGCTGGAATTCTTTCTAGCTGGACTAAATATGACATTGTTTTCCAAAAATATTGGCGTTTCTGTGGCTCGAAGACTCAACACCTGAGCCAGCTCTGGTCTTGGGCCCTCAGTTACTCATAAATAACCCATCGTACTATTGGAGTAAAGGTCACTTTAAAAAAATGTAATTTAAAACCTGCAAACGCATTGATTTAGGAATCCAAATGATTTTGTTACTATCTCATCCCAAAACCTTTTCCTTGACCGTCTGCGATTCCGAATCGCAAAATGTGTTCCAGAAACGCCCTTGTCGTGTCCTGTAACATGAGGTAAGACATTCCATGGGACTTGTTTGTCTCAAAAATATTAAAACATCACAAGCAGTGTGGATTCTGCATCCCTGGAAGTGTCCAAGGGCAGCTTGGATGTGGCTTGGAGCAGCCTGGGACAGTGGGAGGTGTCCCTGCCCATAGCAGGGGGTGGGATGAGATGGGCTTTAAGGTCCTTCCCAACACAAACCAGTCTGGAATTCTCTGATTAAGAGGTGTGTCCCTCTCTCTCAGAGCTTGGTAACTCCTTGAGTTGAACACCTTACAGAGGTTGACAGAGGGACCTAAATTTCTTCTTCTTAGGTTGGTGCAGAAGTTCAGAAAAGCGATCCAGATCCTCTTGGATCACCTTGTCCTTTCCTCTGCAACTTTCAACTAGGAGAAGCCCAGGGATCTGGTGACACTGAATGACCTTTCAGAGAAGGGCAAGAATCACTCTGGAATCCAGGCCAGTCCATTCCCTCATCAGGGAAATGAAGCTTTTACCTCTCCTGCAGCAAGGACACATTTTTAAAGCGTTTCACACCTACTTTAAATCCCAGTGAAGGCCACGAAACTTCTCTGGCCATGGCCATGTGGTATCTATTGTTAAGCAGACTGTGAAAATTAATCAACCCAGATTAAGCAGCCAAAATTATCACTCTGCTGAATCTGCTCCCTCAGAGACAGCCCCTTAAAGAGGCTGAGTGCTGATTAAATGTCCGAAAAATCCTGGCAGGAATTGCCTGTGGAAAGCATGGAAAAATAAATGTAGGGGATGTGAAACCCCCTGCTCGGTGTGCTGGTCTGCTTGAATCCAAACTGATTGAATCCAAATCTCCTCCACCTGAGGAGAGCTTCTGTATCCCAAATTCCTCTGCTCTCTCCCTGGGGGTGTTATCCTGCGAGTTCATTATTGCTCCTGGCTCTAAGTCACACCCCAGTACACAGAGCCATCAGCAAAAGAGATTAAAAATTAAAATAAATTGGTGAAGATCTGTGGTTTGCCTCAGAGCTTAGGCTGGAGGCTTAAACTCATCCTTGGAGGAAGTCCTGCTGCATCCAGGGTGGGAGATTGGGAAGGAAACTCAAGCCCGTGTGCCTTCACGTGCACCTGTTGGAAGTGGAGGGCAGGAGCATGAAGAACAATTCACCTGTGAATTTTCCCCCTGGGCTGCTGAAAGAGAAGCATCTGGATCACTTCTGGAAGGTCTGTTGGACCCCTGGGCAGGCTGGATCCCTGAGGGAAAGGGTGCTGCCTTGTGCTAGCTGAGCACTGGGTGGGTTACACTGGATATTGGGGAAATTTTCCTCATGGAAAGGGTGGTCAGGCATTGGAATGGGTTGTCCAGAGAAATGGTGGGGTCACTGTCCCTGAAAGTGTTCCAGAAACGTGTGGATGTGGCACTTTGGTGCTGCTGGTTGGACTTGATTATCTTAAAGGTCTCTCCCAAGCTCAACAATTCCTCATTTCTGCGTCTGCAGAGCCTCCTTCCTCCTCTCGTCCCCTGGTCTTCCCTCTCCCCCTCTCTGAGAGCACCTCAGCACGCCTGAAGGCAGCAATCACCCTCATCCACAGGGGAATTTAATCTCCTGGCAATTAGAGCTGGGAAATCACAACACCAGGAATGTTTCCACTTAAACAGAGGGGTATTCCTGCTGAGACTTGGATTGTCTTGGAGTAAGCAGAGTGCTGTCAGGATCTCAGGATGCTGGGCTGGAAATCTGGGGAGGGGGCCAGATCCAGTGGCTGAGGAGAGTGGCTGCAGTGCCACTGACTTGAGCAGAGCTCTGGTTTGTGTCAGCTGGGGATGCAGCGCCTCTGGAATTGTGCTGGGATCCTGCTGGGGGGAGACTTGACTTTCAAAACCCAGCAGATGATGCCTGAAACCCAGGAATCTGTTCAATATCATTTACAGTTCCCCCCTCCCACCCCAGCTCTGGGTAGTCTGGTCCTCCAGCCCAAAGGACATCTGGTGCCAATAGTTGGCTTTGGACTATTCTGTGGTTTTTTGAAAGGCAAATAATTTCCATGCAGGGCTAATGGAGGAGCTGCTGGATGTGTCACACAGCCCACAGCTGAAGAAACAGAGCAAAACACAAAAGTGGTCATGGATCTGTACTTCTTACAAGACCTGGAACTTGGCATCTCTAGTGCTTGTGTCTTTTTTATTTCTTCCCCACAGTAAAAACTTGTCCAGGAGCTGCTCAGCAAATTCTGACAAAGGCCTGGAGTGCCAGGACAAGGGGGAATGGTTTCCAACTGCTGGAGGGCAGGGGCAGATGGGATATTGGGAAGGAATTCCTGGCTGGGAGGGGGGGCAGGGCCTGGCACAGGGTGCCCAGAGAAGCTGTGGCTGCCCCTGGAGCCCTGGCAGTGCTCAAGGCCAGGTTGGACATTGGGGCTTGGAGCACCCTGGGACAGTGGAAGGTGCCCCTGCCCATGGCAGGGGTGGGACTGGATCAGCTTCAAGGTCCCTTCCAAACCCAACCCATTGTGTGATTCTCAATTCCCTGAGAGCCTGTCCGAGCTTTTTGTCAGCTCTGTTTGATCTGAGGACATCTGAAGGCTCCCTTTTTCCCTGCCCTCACGTTTTGGCAGGAAGCAGCAGCGCTGGAGCCGCAGGGAATCAGCTCCACGGTGGGGCCAGCAGCAGGTCCTGCAGCTGGAAGCCAGGGCAGCCCTTGGGTCTGTGCCCACTTGGCAACCCCCTGCCTGACCCCAGGGCTCATTGTTGGCTGGGCAGGGGCTGGGGGCTCCCAGAGCCAACCCATGGGGCCTGGCCAGCAATTCCTGGCAGTCCCCAGGGCTGATTTGCATCTCCTTTGGTCCCACCAGCCCACCTTAATGAGCTGCTCTGCCTCGCCTTTGACTCCTTTCCAGGACGCCAGATTTGGGAGGCTGCAGAGACAGAAAGTCTGCACAGTGTGCTGAGGAGGGAAACACTGAATAAACCCTGAAACCAGAGCATTTTCCGTGGAGCTCTGGGAATGCTGCCGGCGTTGCCAGGTGTGGGATGGGATGGCAAAGCCCACGGCACCTGCCAGAGGCTGGATTCCCTTCCCACTCCTGATTTTACTCCCACAGCTTCACTCCAGGCTGAGTATCCCAGCAGAGCCTGTCAGGAGGGAGGGAATTCACACATTCCTGCTCTCTGCAGCTGAGCTGAGGGAATTTCTCCATGGTGACTCTGCTCTGCAGTCCCAGGGCACAGCAGGGACCTGAACCTGGGGAGCTCCCCAGAGTTGCAGACACAAAACAGGTGCTTGGTAACAGAAATCCTGATTTTCCAGATAAATGCCAGTTCTCTTTCTGTGTCTTCTGAGCTCTGCCTCACTATTTTACATCCTTCAGAACTCACTCTGCGGGTTGCATGTTGTGACACCTGTTTTATGGTGTTGTTTTCATCTGTTAAAAACAATCTTTTTTAAAAGCAAATTTTTCTTCGTCTGCACTTCACCTTATAAAAGACTCGTGTGAAACTCCTGTTGCAATCACTCTGGTGCCAATCACCAGTATTTTCTACATATGAAAAGGAGATGGATTTGAATTCAAATGTAGCTTCAAAACGTAGAGTTTGGAGGTTTTTCTCCAAGGTAAAATAGGTGTGATTTTAAAAATGGGGTTTTTTATCTATTAATGTCAAAGTAAATTTTAACTGCCTTTTTTTTTTTTTTTTTTAAAGCAGATGGAGTTGCTGATAATGAGACTTTTGGACAACTTGGCTTGCAAAACTGATGCTTTGAAAGCTGTGAAACAGCTGAGAAAAGCTGTTGACTTTTTTCAGGTGCTTGAAAAATAATCATGGCTCTGGGAAGGGGCTTATTTATCCTGACTTCTTGTTGGTTCTCTCTAACCTGTCTTGTCACTGGTGATGGAAACCTATCTGTGGGGATGGAAACCTGTCACTGGTGATGGAAACTCATCCCAGAACTCTCCTGGACCTGGCTCAGTACAGGATTTGCTTCTGGAAGGGCTGTCACACGTAACCAAAGCTTGTGGCTCTTATAACTCACTTGGCATGAGCCAGCCTGGCATTTCCCTCAGCAGGGCTTATCCCAGGCTGGTTTAAAAGCTGCAAGGCAAACAAAAAAGGAGGATTAGACCAAACCAGCTCCAGAGCACACGTTGTACATACTGATGCCTTGCTGGAACAGGAGAAGGCTGGGGAAAACACTGCCTGTGTTTAATGAGGATGCAGCCTTGCTTCCTGAATCCCTGCCTGCTTTGCCAAGCAGATACTCGGCACCACTGAAGGAGCCAAGCTAACGAGATTATGGGTTATCACTTCAAGAAATAAAACCCTTCCACTGGAAGAACGAGATTTCTGTGGGAATTGTGCTGAAGCCTTGATTTGATGGCCGGACTCTCCTCCTGGGGCTGTTCAGGGGAAAGCACTGAGCCTTGCAAGTGTTTCCACACAGATGACTCCGCATCTCCAAGCGAAAAAAATCAATCCTGGAGTCACTTTATATCCTGGGCTTTACCTCAGCTAAGCCAAGGGCTGAGCAGGGTTGAGGAAATTTAAAATGTGGCACATCTCAGACCTTGTTTTGCCCCAGCTGCCTGCGCTGTGCCTGCTGTGCCATGGGGAATGAACAAACCTTGGGATTTTCCCCAAATGCTGCTGCCTGGGTGCACAGCCAGATGTGGGGCAGCAGGAACAGACTGCAGGCAGAGGGGGAAAACCTCCACAGCAGTGACCTTCGGGAAGGAAACCTCTCCAGGTTTTTCATCCTGACTGATGCTGTGCGTACCTGTAGCATCCACTCCTGTTCCCCCACCTCCGGACCTCTGGCATCTCCCACCCTCTGGGCACTGGAATTCAAGGAAGGTTAAGGGATGGGAAGTGCTTTTCCAGCTCTGTGCCTGTTTCTGGTGGGTTTTAAGAGCAGTTTTGCAGTTGCCTTTCTTTACTTTTGTTCTCTATAAAATCCCCTGCTTGCAGAGCAAACAGTGATGCTGTGAAGGGAGTTATCACAGACCATGGAATATCCTGAGCTGGAAGGGACCCACAAGGATCATGGATCCAACCCCAGGCCCTGCACAGCCACCCCACCAACCCCACCCTGGACATCCCTGGCAGCGCTGTCCAAACTCTCCTGGAGCTTTGGCAGCCTCAGGACTGTGCCCATTCCCTGGGGAGCCTGGGCAGTGCCCAGCACCCTCTGGGGGAAGAACCTTTCCCTGATATCCAACCTGACCCTGCCCTGACACAGCTCCTGCTGCTCCCTGGGTCTTGTCCCTGCCCAGAGAGAGCAGAGATTGGAGCTGTCCCTCCAGTTCCCTTCAGGAGGCAGCACAACAACCTAAAACTTCTTTCAGAGGGGGACAGCGTTTGTCAGCACAAGGAAACTCCATGGGGGGTTTGATGGGTGAGGATTTTTCCCTCTCCACCTGTTTTCCCTGTTGGCATAGGCTCAAGGCCTGGTTTATGGGGTCAGAGTTGTCACCCCAGGACAACGAGCAAGATGAACTTAAGCTTTGGTGCCTTTCAGACCTTCCCTCTCCCTTGGTTTGCTTGTCAGCAGCAGGAAAAATATTTGCAGGAGGGCATCGAGTAAAGGACAGATTGCCTGGGCTGTGACACAGGCCATGTTCCTTGGGGATGGCTCCCAGGACCACCAGAGTCAGGGACACGAGTCCCACCATCACTCCAGGCTCTGCTGTGCTGGCTCCTTGCTAGGTTGGAGGACATGGAGTGAAATCCCTGATGTTTAGGGACTTTTGACTCGTTTTTTTTTTTGGAAACACAGCTGTGGATTGGCACCCTGGAGCATCAGCACCTTGATCCATTTGGGGAATTTGAGTTTTGATCCCTCCTGTGTCCAGTTTTTCTGTACAGAGCCCTGTACCAATCTCAGAGCCAGCGGTGGTGCCGGTTTTCCATCAGGGTAATCCCCCCTTCCTGCTTTATCCAAACAAGCCTGGTGTGCCACATTCCTCCTGTCTGCTGCTCCGGGGGAGAAGCAGTCCCAGGAAAGCCGAAGTGTCAGGTGAGGAGAAGCAAGATGGGAGAGAGGGGCAAAGCTGGAGGATCTTCTGCCTGGGCAAGAGCTGGTGTTGTGGGGCAAATCCTGGTGATGTCAGTCCTGCTGCTCCCTTGGGTGGCACTTGGAGTAAAAATGCTCCAGTGGAGCCCTTGGAAATTCCCTTTGGGCTTCAGCATCATTTCAAATATTTTTATTTTATTTTATGCTCAAGCTGAGCCATGGAAGCCCCAGGAATCAACTTCCCCTTGGAGCAATATCCTGGTGTCCCTTAGTGCAGGAGCAGTGTTTAAAATCCCGGAATTTTAAATGTAAATGTGTTTGAGTTCTTCCTTTTCAGTTCCCAGCTTTGAAAGAGGCAGTTTGGAAAGATTTATTCCCCTCTCCTTTAAGAGAGGAAACCAGGCTTGTCACCCACAAGAACAGAAGGTTTTAAGACGTTTTGAATTAAAGGCCTCGGTGCTCTGCTCTCAGCTCTCCTCCTCCTCCTCCTCTCCCTCATCCCATGGGATGCCCTGATGGGGCATTTGGGATTTCTCAGCTCTCCGTGTTTTATCCTCCCCACCCTCCCTGCGAGCAGCACCGTCCTGCAGGAGCTCCGCTGGCTTTTAAATCCCTGGGATGTACGGGATGGGGATGGGATTTGAGGTGATTAAATAGCAGGGAGCTGCTCAATCCAAATGTCAGCCAGCGGGAAGCAGATCAGCCTGAGGCATCTCCCTGTCTGATCCTCAGGCACCCGGATCATTGGCCCGGAATCCCTGAATCCCACATCCCGAGGCCGACTTTGCCTGTAGCCCTTCCATCCCTCCCTGCTGAGCAAGGGGAGGTGTCAGGGTGCCTCTCAGGGCCGGGTTTGCCCCTCAAAACCCCGATTTCCACTCCTCTCTCCCGGCTGCTCCTGCTGATTTATGGGATCTGAGCGACGCCGCAGCTGCGGGGAGGAGGAGATGAGAGCCAGGAGCCCCGCAGGCTTCCTCGGAGAACTCTTCTCCGGGCTGGAGGAAAACCTGCCCTGATCCCCGCGAACACCGGGGTGATGCTCTCCGAAAGGAGATGCTGCCTCTTTGTTTTCCCCCTGTGGTTTTTTTTTGGGGATGGAGGGTGCCGCTGACTCGGAGATCTCTGAGCACGTTCAGCTGCCAGCAGCTCTCCGCAGAGCCCATTCCCTGTCTGTCACGCTTCAGCACTCGCCTGCAGAGCTCCCCAGGCACGGGCTGGAGCCGGCGGGGATTACAAAAGGAGCCGGGATTACAGGGAAAAGCGCGATGTGTCAAAGCGGGGCCCGCGTGGCTCTCTCTGCTCGGCGATTAGGGCCGCACTAATTGCTCCCGATGGAGATGTTCCCTGCCCCGGGAATCCCGGGGGGAGCCTCTCTGCGGTGGGAATGGGGGGCGGGATGGATCCCGGGTGGATGGGCCGGTGCTTCCCGATGCTGATCCCGACAGAGCTGTGCTGTTGTCACCGGCGTGGATTGACAGGGAGATGGAGACCACCTCTCCCTCTCCTCCCGCGGCGTGGAAAGGGATGGAGGTGTCTCTGGGAACTCATCTGTTCTCATTATGCAAATGAAGGAGGGTGGCAATAATGGCCTTTAATGGAGACAACGCGAATCCCAAACAAGCCAAGAGTCCCCGGGACCGTCCCCATTCCCTTTTTGTCTGGAATCCCTATCAAGCACCCCCTGAATTTTCCCTCTCGCTGAAACAGCCAAGTCATGAAGCTCGTTTTGAAGGAAATGCTTTTGTTTTTCCTCTAATTTGGAAAGCCTTCTGTTTGTGGCTTTCTCCATCAGATCACCAGTTTGCTCTCCTAGAGGAATTGCGAACTGTGTAGCAAAATCTCCACTTAGGGCAGCAGATAAATGAAATATGTAAGCTCTTTGAATTTGCAGTGGATTATACTGAAGTAAAAAAATTTATAAAAATAATTTTTTAAAAGGGTTTATTGGTTTGAGGGTTTTTGTTTGTTTGGGGATTCTTTTTTTTTTTTTTTTTGGTGGAGGGGAGTGTTTAAACTTTTACTGAGGGTGCAATCTGCTTTCTGGCATCTAAACTGCAATGTAAAAGACTTCTTTTCCCTCCTTTCCACTGCCAAAGGTCTTCATTCTTCCAGGGTGAGAGACTCAGATCCTCACCCTATTTCCTGACACTTCCTCATGGTCTTCTCCAGTTCTTCTGTAGAAGAGTTGAGTTGGTTTGGGGGTTTTTTTGCTGTTGTTTTTGTTTTGTTTGTTTGTTTGTTTTGAGTGGAAAAGCACTTTTGCTCAAATACCAGGTGGATATTTCAAGCAGGACCCCTCTGCAGAGGTTCATGGGGAGGGTTCATCTCCTCCAGCAGGGAATTGTGATGGTGTTGGTGAGAAGGAGTTTGGTTTCGCTTGGAACCACCTGGTGAAAGGTGCTGGAATTGGAGTGTGGGGTTTGTAGGGCCCGAGACTGTGCTTGGCAGTTTTGGTGAGGGGCTTGAGCCAGGCAGGGCATCTGCATGGATGATTTCTATGAGTTCCTGAATGCCTGCAGTGCATCAGTTCCTGGGGAAGAAGGAAAGAGAGGAGAATTGGAAGGAAGCGAACGAGCCCCGCGCCAGGGGAGCCGTGTCCCGTCTCTCCGTGTGGTGCCACGAGGCAGCCATGGCTCATCCATCACTCTGAGGGATGTGTCCAAGCCTTCTAATTAGGGAATATAACCGCGGGTTGGGAGCTTAAACTGGTTCTGACCTGTATTTTTTAATTAAGGCATTTTTTAATACGAGCCTTGCTTCGGGTCATCCGCTAATGCTAATCTGGACATAAAGCCTAACCTTGTTAACCCTCAGTTGTTCCTGCTGCACTTTAAAGCCAGTCTTAAGGAAAATTGTCCCAAACATTAAACACCAAGCAGTCACAGAATCCCAGAGCGGTTTGGGATGGAGGGGACCTGAAGATTGTCTCATTCCACCCCCTGCCATGGACACCATCCCCCAGGCCAGGTTGCTCCCAGCCCTGTCCAGCCTGGCCTTGAAGTATCTCCAGACACTCTTTGGGATCATTGTTTTCAGCTGGGTGATGGGCCCTGATTCCACCTGGATCTTGCAGAGCAGAGGTTTTTGACAAAGGGCTGTGTGGAGGAGAGCCTTGTTCCTACCAGCTGATGGAACAAGTGATGAGCTCAGGGGATTAGCAGGGGACAACCGAGCACTGTGCAGCTTTAGAAGAACATTTGGTGCGGGTTTCTGCTTACCCTGCAAGTGTCCTGCACGTAGCAATATTGCACTGAGTAGCATAGAAATGCTAATTCAGTGTTTTTACACGAGGGGGTGGGAAACAGCATTCTAAGTGCATTCCTTCCCTCAGCCCAGAAGCCAAATCCGTGAAAAGCACATGTAATGTGCCCTGTCAGGCTTGGCTCTTTCATCTGGGATCGTTAAAATATTTTCACTGAGGAGAAGAAAAATTGCTGGGTGCTTTGTTTGTTTCCTGGTTTCTGGATAAAGATCTTCCCGAGGTGGGAAAACGCCCGCCTTCTGTGTGACAGACAGGCAGAAGGGTGCTCTGTAGGGTCACTCTTGGGGATGGTTTGGGCTGGGATTCCCTGGAGTGGAGGCATTCTGGAGCCAGTGACCATAAATAAATACACAGCCACTGGTTTTCCCTCTCTTACCCATCCTGGGGTACAGCAGGAGAGCTGGGCAGAGAAACAACTCGCTCGTCATCTCAAATACAATAAAAAGAATTTGAGGAGTGAGAGGAACAAAAATTTGACTGGAAGAGGCTCAACACCCCCCAAAAATTGCCCCCAAAAATTCCTCCCAAGTCCTGTGTTTCAAACACTCAGGGCTCGATTTGCCACCTCTTTGGGGGGTGGAGGGGAGTGTTTACGACACATTCCCTGCATTCCTTTTCTAGAAATGCTGTAAAAATGGGCTGGGTTTTTTTTTGTTTTTTTTTTCTTTCCCCTATATGTGATGCAGAGTGACTCACATCTGGAAAATTCACCTTACACTGAGCTCTTCTCAGAGCAACTTACCAAACGGGGACATCAAACGTGACCCTGAGTGTGCTGCCCCTACAAGGTGGTGGGGGGGTGGGGGGTGTGCAAATGCACTTTTGTGTATTTGGGGTTAGTCTGGGTGATGATAACAACGGAAATGGGGAGAGGTGGGCTTAGGTGGAGGATTTGTATGCTCTAGTGGAGGAGAACTGAGGAAATCAATGTCAGGATGTGCCCAAGGGCATGTTTTCCATGGCTGTGGTCCCACTCAGCGTGGCAGGAGCGGGAAGGAAAAGCTCTGTGTAGAGGTGTCCTCAACCCCTGCCCATCCCTGGGAGTGACCAAGGCCAGGTTGGATGGGACTTGGAGCAACCTGGGCTAGGGGAAGGTATCCCTGCCCATGGCAGGGGGTGGAATGAGTTTCAAGCTTTAAGGATTCCTCCAAACCAAACCATTCTGGGGTTCTATGAACCGAGCAGGAGAAGGCCCAGCCAGGCACTGAAGTCAGGAAATGGGCATCAAATCCCAGCTTTCCAGCAGTAAGAAGGGTTTAACCTTTGGAAGAGGTGTCTCCAAAAGGTCCTGTGCATTTTTCTCAGCTCTGTCCTGGGTTTGTATCCATCCTGTTTGATTCCTCCCCAGCCCTGGCTCGTTGGGCTTGGTGGAGGAATTTCTACCCCAACGCAAGAGGCCGGGCTGGGTGTTTGTGATGATTTCTTCCCGCTTGCAGAGCTTCTGCTTCAATCTGTGTCTCTTCCCACAAGCTGGAGCCAAGCCCAGAGGGTGAAATTCCATATGATCCACGGATTAGCTCCACCTTCGTCCCTGCAATCCAGCCTGATTGCAAAACTTTAATTGGCTCAGGAAGGGGAATCTCTCCTTTCCCAAATTTGAGATGGCAGCCCCGGCTTCCCATCAAACCTGCAGCACAGCTCCTGCTCTTCCCACGTCGTGTGGAGCTGCTGCTGCCTCTCCTGGTGATATATGAGGGTGTCAGGGCTCATTATGTCACGTCAGAGGAGGCAGCAGGATAGGGAGAGCTAATGGGATGAGGCAGGAGTCGTTTGGAAATGGAAGAGGAGAGAAAGGTTCTCCGTGCACCAGAGCACACATCTGTTTTGTGGCATAATTCAAATTAACTCGGGGGAATTCGCTGCGTCTCGTGTGTCTTCTGTGGTGACACACAACACAGAAATGAAGGCTTGGAGAGCTCTTAGGAAAGCTCAGCAGCCACAGTGGGTTTAAATTGATTTTTTTTTTTTTTTTAATTTAAAAAAGAAAAAGAGGGAAGTTCTGATGGCAATTTCCTACTCTGACTGATTCACCATAATTTGCGCTTGCACTGATCGCAGTTTTATAAACAGGAATTCCAGGGCTTTGTATCTCTCTGTCAAGGGAGGAGATGTTTAGCTCTTCACTTTTCTCCTGGCTGAAATGTGAATCCCTGGTCTTTCATCCCTAGGGATGCAGCAGGGAGATTAATTCCAGGGTGAGGAAGTGGGACTTGGCTGCTCTTGGGCTCCGGTGAGATCTTCCAGCCTGGTCCAGGTGACAGCCCACGCTGGCAGCATCTTCCTCTCCGGGACAAAGGGGGATGGAATAACAATCTGGGGGACCTGTGCTGGGAATTTGGGTTCTTCTGGGAATAAGAACCCATACAGTGCTAAAATCCCCAAGAAAAGGTCCCTTTGGGTGCTGCTGGTGTCCAAGATCTACCTCAGGTAGGGCTGGTCCAAGAGATGCTCAGTAGCAGCACAAGAAGTGGGACCTCAGGTGTTGGATCCAGGTGATGGCTTTGAGACCTGTGATGGAAGTTTTGGTGAGGGTTCCTTCTGCCAGTAAATAAAAAATTTGGTTTTATTTAAGACCTCTTAAGCACTGAGGGCTCTTCTCGCCCCTGCTTCTGAGGAGGAACGTGGTGGAGGTGGGTACAGGTGGAAAGGTCAAAGGCACGCAGCCAGGGACTGGAAATGTTGGATTTGCTTGGTCTGGAGAAGGGAAAAAGGATTTTGTGAAGTGAAGGCAGCTGTGGGCCTGTCCTTCCTCGGCCCCCTGTGAGTGATGAGGGGATGCAGCTGGTGAAGTCACAGGGGGGAGACACCAATTCCTTCATCTGGTCCCAGATCTTTTTCTGCTTTATTTTTGAAGGCATTTCATCATTTCTCGATCATTTTTATGGCCTGTTCATCCCACCCCAAATGTCACCAGTGCTGCTTTGAGTCCAGCTGAGCAATTCTGTCCATGGGAAGAAGCACTTGAGGAGAGCCCCTTGTCTCCAGCCCCATGGAGAAGACTTATTTCACTCTTATCTGTCTCACATGCAGATGCCAGATCCTGGAAGAGGGATAACTGTTGGATTCTGTGCTCCCTTTTGGCTCCAGGAGCCTGTGCAAGGCCATGTCCATCACAATCAGGTATCAGCTCCCTGTCACATGAGGAGGTGTCTGGGGATGTTTCAAGAGGGGAGTTTTTGGGTTTCCCAGGTTGTGTTTCTGAGGGTCAACCTGAAAAATGTGAGGAGCCTTCCACCCTCTGCTTTTGGCCAGCTGCTTTCTTCCTCCCACAGAGGAGAGTTTGGGGCTGGAATCTGGATTTTGAGGCCAAATGCAATGGTTCCAGACAGCCCCTTTTTGCTCTGTGAATGGGTTATCTCTTCTGGGCTGGTTTTATCAAGCTTTCAGGCTGCCCAGCCCAGGGCAGGTTGTGTTTGGCTCTGATTCTTTTCTTTCTTAATCTCTGCATTTCCTGGCTGGTGGCTTTGGTAGCTGTTTCTTGCCATCCTGGCTCCCAGGCTTTGGGTTTGGGAAGGCAGCTGGAAGCAATCTAACAATGCAATGTCTTTTAAAAAAAGGTGGAGATTTCCCTTCTTTATCATCCTTGCCCTAATCCTGCTCTCCCTGTTTATCTAGGGCTGGCTTCAGCACTCGTCAGCCCCTGATTTAAGTCGCTAACCTGGCAAAAAAGGGAGCCAACAAAAACACCAAATGATTTTATTTCTTTTATTCCCTTTTCCTGCTGTGTCTGTGAGTTAAAACAGCTCCGTGTGGCTGGATGAGGAGCCCATCTCTGGAGTTTGCTGCTGGTGTTGGTGAAAGTCCTGCTGGCTTCCCAAGGGAGGGGACTCAGGGTGCGAGTCCTTTGGCTGTCCCAAATTTACAAACATTGCCCAGGCTGAGTCCTGCTCCATTTGCTGAGTAGGAGCTTTGGTGGGGAAAATCCTTCTGGGTTCATGGTGGTTCCTGCTCCTGTGCCTTGCTCTGCTCCCTCCCTTCCCATGGCACCCACTGTTCTGCTCCTGGTTTTTGGGGATGAAGGAGTGAGGGGTTTTTCTGCTCTGGAAGCAGGTTTAGCCTTGGGGTGTTTGTGATGTGCAGGTGAGGGATTTGTGTGGTGCTCAGCTTCCCAAAAATGCAAGTTCTTCTCCAGCATCCTCTGCTTTCCCTGGGAGACGAACATCTCCAGCTCCACCTCGAGCTGGTCTGAAAAGATTCTATTTCTTATTTACTTACAGCTGACTTTCTTGGGTGGGGCAGTTCATTTTACCCTGTGGAAAAACACCCCTAAACCCTAAAGTTTGGTTCTCAAAACGTGGGCATATCCCTGGCATCTGGATCCCCGGATGCTCGGCTTTCCTTTGGGATGAGGGAGTTCATCACATTGTTCTGGCTCTTCTCCCCTTTCTCCTGCGTGGTCAGAATGAGGAGGGTTGTGTTCATTAAACTGGGAAGGGTTGGTTTGCTGTGCTTGTGGGTGGCTTTTCCAGGGAAAAGGTGTTTGGGACACAAACAGGGCTGGAGGGTGCAGCTTCCAAGCCGGCAGGGAAAGGGTGGCTGAACTGGAGGCAGGTGGAGCCGACCAAGTAGGAAAAGGCCCTGCTCCCCTCGTGGATGGCTGCAGCAGGAGGGTCCCCTCCTCCCGAGGCCAAAAAAAAAAAAAAAAAAAGCAGGAAAATCGGCAGGGAACAAATAGGTTTTGTTTTCCTTTCCTGGATGGAGTATTTCAGCTTCACCTTCCTCCTCACGGCTGTGGAAAGTGAGTTCAGCAGGCTCCCAGGGCTTGGCTATTCAAGTTTTCCAACAGAAAAACTTTGCTTTTTCAGAACTACTTTCCTCCTTAAACAAAAGGGATATTGTCCAGGGAAGGATTTTGATTTTATGCTTCTTAAGTTGGGAAACTTCTTCCTGCAGAAGCTTTCTAGTGGCTTTCACAGCACGTTTGCTCCTGCCACCTCTCTGGGGGTGCTTGGCACTGTCCCCAAGCTCGGATCACTGCAGGGAGCTGCACCCCTGCTCCCCCACATTAGCCTGGCTCTCTCAGGAAAGCAAAAAAAAAAGTGGAGTAACCCTCAGACTGCAGCATCCACCCTGACCCTGGTGCATGGATGGGATGCCAGGGACTCATGGTGCATCCCAGAGTCTTGGGGGATAATTTATCCGGCCTTTCCCTTGTGAAGATCTATCCAGAGGTGCTGGGTAACAACCAGCCCAGCAGACAGAACAGTTGTGGCAGCAGCTGCCCCGACTGTCCAGCTCCTCTCCAGCTCTGTGGTGTTACTGGACATCCAATGGGAATTCCTTGTCATGGTTGGGAAGATGGGCTTGGGTTGGGAGCAAGAGTCAGCTTCACAAAAAGGAGCATCATAAATAGATATACTGCTGTGGTTTGGGGTTTTATCCTCACATCTTTGTCCCATCTTGCTGGAACAGCAAGAGAGAAAGCCAAGCCCCCCTCAAAGGGAGGATGGAAGGAAGCAGGGCTCTTGTGCTCTATTCCTAGGAAAACGGCAGGAATTTGTCATTCTGCAGGAGCCCAGTGTTAAGTCGGGCTGCCAGACGTTTATGGCAGGAATTTGTGTGATTCACGGCTGGGATTGCTGCTCAAACCCAGCAGGGATTTCGGAGCAGCCGTGCTGGAGGCTGGCCTGAAGGAAGGCTTGGCATGCAGGAGGGCTGTGCTTCCATGTGGCTTGGCACTCCCTCCCCAAAGGGATATTCCAGAGCAAGGGAAGACGGTCGATATCAATCTTTTCCTGCTGCTGGCAGATCCCAATCTCCCAGAGGAGTGCTGGGGCTCGAAGTGGAGCTGTCACAGCTTTTCCTTCCTGGGGCACCTTTCCTAATCTCTGGCTCGTGGCCACCTGCTTGTCCTGAAGGCACCAGATGTTGAGATGTTCCAGGCTGCTGGTGGCCCTGGATGAATCACCCACATGAGGGATGTGGTGGCAGCACCGTTTGCTGGGAAAAGGCTTCCCCTGGGCCATGGGGACCCTCTCCATGTTCTTCCCCCAGGAGCCATTTCAGCCTGGTTCTGCCGTCAAAACCTTTGGGTTTTTCTGTCTGTTCCTGGAGGGATGCTGTCCTGGCACTCAGTTGCTTGGGATTGCCATGTTTTGGTCCTCTCCCACTCCCAGCAACGTCAGTTTTGTGCTTCCTTCCCCTTCTGGGACTTTATTGTTTGTGCATTTATCCTTTTTCTGCCCTCCTCTGTTTTTCTAAATGTGTTGAGCTTCATTAAGCTCGATGATCCCAGATTCCCTCCATAAGAGTATTTAAAAAATGGGTTGAAGGAGTGAGGCAGCTCCCCCCATGTCCAGACACAGTTGTGAAGAGGCAAGAAAGGACAGAGGGAGACTCAGCACCACTGATTAACCTTGTCTCTGGCCAGTTGTCATCCCCAACCCTTTAAATCAACGTGGCAAAGGAGCAGCACCCTGGCAGACCTTTGCAGCCCCATCAGGCAGGGGTTGGGCTCATTTAGAGCTCCCCAAAATGAGGTGAATTCCCTGCCAAAGGGTGACCTCTCTGTGCATGGTTTTGTGCTCAAAGCACCCTCTGGCTTCACTGGAAGGCGACAGGGGACAGATGTTGGAGATCTCATCCTGGAGGGACAAAGGGGGAAATACTACTCTAAACAAAATCCTCCCTCGTGTCCTGCAGCTTCCTAAAACTGCTCAGTTGTGACCTGCAGATATTTATCTCTCCCCTCCTCTCTGGGTTGGGGCATTTATAAATGTGTACATACAAATGCATGTGGAGAGTGTTTTAATCTGTTCCCAGTGCATTCGTGTTATTTCAACAATGACAGCAGGACTAGGGCCAGAGAATTCATCATTGTGAGAGCTCAGCCCTAAAATTCATCATTGTGAGAGTTCAGCCCTACAAATACCATAATTTTCTGGATGCCATAACGTTGGTGGCTTCTCTGATGTCCTGTAAGGATGCCTGATGCAAACCATCCTTATTGCCTCATCTATATGAGGGCCAATTATCAAATTAATGCACATGGCCAGAAGCCACGTGCCTGATTCTGTTGGGATTACAGGGAGATTTTGGCAGGTGCTGAAGGCTTGGGCAGCAGCTGGGTGGGAGAAAGGAGGCCCAGGCTAGCAAATCTCTCTTTGGTGACTCTTGGGACTCTGTGGGGCAGAGCAAGACCTGGGAACAAGGCAGGAGAAACAGCAAGGAAAGAGAATTGGGAGTTACAGGCCCCAAAATGGTCTGGGATGGAAGGGACCTTCAAGACCATCTCATTCCACACTCTGCCATGGGCAGGGACACCTCCCACTACACCAGGTTGCTCCAAGAGAAAATTTTGAGGGCTGGCTCTGGGATGTCAGAGCAGCTGCCAAAGGAAGGTGTTGCCAAGGGAATTTTCCAGGTCTGAGCAGCCTCGCTTCCCTCTGGGGAGCACAAAGGTATTTTTCCCTGACTTCCCCTCTGGATTTCAGGTTTGCCCTCATGGGTGTTGAGGCAAGTTTGTTTATTAGAAACAATCTAAATATTGTGGTGCATGTGTATTGCAGTCCATATGCAAGTGGAAATTGCCTAATCCAGTTCTGTTTTCTCCTGCAAACAATTTCCCCTCTGCCTTCCGTGTAAATAGGGAATATGTTCTCCAACGTTGATAAATTCTGGGCTCCTCTAACCCTGCTGGGGGAAGAACTGGACTCTCTGTGTTTATAAACAGAGAGAAAATATCTATCTCTCCACACAAAGTTTACATTCCACGTGGGTTCTCTGGCAGGGCTGTCCAATAAAATAAAAAATATGTATTTCTGGTCAAAAGGTGCTGGAAACATCTGGCTGGGTGGCACCACCCCCGAATCCCATGAGTGGGACCCAAAGGAAGCCAAGCACAATGCAATTTGGGGTTCTTGCTAGGGACTAATACGCTTTGTGATTAAAATCAATCAAATCAGGAAAACTGGGCCCTGGGGCTCTTAGGAGAAGGCTTGGTGCTGTCTGAACGTATTAATTAATTTCAGAGGTGTTCTGATGCCTTTTTTCTCATGGTTATCTGTGCACAGTTGTCATCCCATGCGGTTCTAAACTCACTTGGAAGAATTTTTGGCAGGTTGCTCGGAGTCTGAGGTGCAGAGAAATTATTTTAATCATTAGTTATTGCTGTTGCCTGCTCTCCTGTCCCACCACTTTACTGTTCTTTTACCAGCTGTCGAGGCAGCTTCTTAGCAGGGATTAGAAACCGACTGGAGATGGGGAAAGGGAACTTTAGTATCTATGGATAGAAGAAAACAAAAAGAATTTTTAGTGGTTGATGCATCAATCAGCTTCAGCATCTTGGGCCAGCGGTTGTGCAGGCCCTTGCTGTGATCCTGATGTGACAAATCTTTTTTTTGTTGTGTCCACTCTGTAAAATTACCTGGGTACCCTCTGATGAGACTCCAAGGCTGAAATACAGCCAGAAAAATCCAGTTCTGTGCATAAAGCTCAAAGTTCCCTCTGGCCCAGCGTTGAAGTGCTCTTTCCAGCAAAAACAGGTATGAAACCACAGGTTTTCCTGGATTACTTTGAGGGCAAATCTTGGGAAAGTTTGGGGGATGGACACAGCATTTAAGCCCTGCCAGACGTTTTGAACACTTGACAGTTGTGTAGGGACGAGTCCCAAGCTTCTTTTTTCTTTTCTTTTCATTTCTGCAAATTGAAAACACTTGAGGGGGGCTGGGTGTCAGTGTTCCTCTTTCACCTCCATGGAATATTTTCCTCTGTGATCCACAGTTTGGCTCATGGCTCGTCATAATCCACCACGCTCTTCACTTGGCATGTACGGCCCCGTCCGCAGAGATCTGTGGTGGAAATCTGTTTGACAAACAAATGAGGTGATTTTCTTCCTTCCCTAATATCCTCAGCTTGGTTTGCTTTTAAGAACAAGTGGGCTGGAGGGAGAGAAGATGCTCCAGTTGGTACCTCCTTGATGAATGATCCCGGGTGCCGGCCGTTCCGCCGGGATCACTGACCGGATCACCCTCTCCCTTTGAGGAATGAGCACAAAAGCAGGACTGAAGGGAAGTCCCCAGCCTCATCATTCTTCCCACGTTTCCCCCATAGCTGTCAAGTGTGCGTGGGGCATCTTGTCGGTCATGAACCCTGAGGGCCTGTCCTTGGCTGCAGAACTCCCTAAAGGAGGAATTTTCCCACTGCTAATCTTCCTGGCAAGGAGCACAGGCTCGCTTAATGCAATTGTTGTTTTTATCAGTCACCAAACGCTCTGCAGCTCAAGCTGGGTGGTCTCTGAGACGTCGCACACGACTCACGTGGGCTGGGTTGGGGAGAGGAGAGGTTTTTATGGTCGGGGAGGAGCGTGTGCGTGTGTGGGACCGGCCAAATTCCTCGTGGGATCCGGGGAGCTGAAGCCCCTCCTCAGGTGGTTCAGCAGAGGTGAACTGGAAGGGGCTGCCTTGCTCAGAGCTCTGCTGTCCATCTCTTGGAGGAGTAGCCATGGAGAGCTGTCATTCCTGGCAGGATCGGGTCAGAAAATCTCACTGGAATGGTCTCTCCGGGAATGGGGCTGATGAGCTCTAAAAAAGCCACCTGAGGAGTGTTGACTAAATTCATTTATCGTGGGCAGAGCTGACCTGAGAGGACTTCTAGACCTGGAGCCAAGGGAGGCCTGGGGGGATCCATTTCAGGTCTCTGATTCAAATAACCACATCTTGCTGAGATCCCACCAGGATCTCCACCAGGCAAAGCCCCAGGGAGATCTCCTGGCCCCTAAGGGTGGCTCTGTCATCCTCCATTTGGGTTGAGTGTGGTCAGCAAAAGTGACCCTGTGGTCCGGTGGCCAATGGGAATGACCAGTGGGAATGACCAGCAGCACTGCCGTTGCTGGAAGCAGTTTGGGAGCCTTCTTCGGCAGAGAGCTCAAAGCTGGACACCCTTGGAGGGCTCCCACTTCCCCAGGCATTTATTTAAAAGCAAATCCAAGAGGGTGATGGGGTGGAAATGATCTTCAGCAAGGGATTTCTATTTTCCCAGCCTTTTTTCCCTGCTACTGAAAGCATTTCACAAACAACTGATGAAGTTTTGCATCATCCCGTGGCAGCTGGAAGTGGCAGTAGATCATTGCTTTATTTCCTTCTTCAGCTGGAAGATCACAACCAGTCTTCAGCAAATCAGGAGGTGCAGGTGGTTAAGGGGACATGTAACTGAAAAAGAAGGGAAAAATAAAATCTCCATATGCATGGAGAGCCATAGGAAACCCTGAGAAAGGGATTTGTGACCGGTAGGAAAATCCCTTTGGTTTTCCAAGGATGGATACAGCAGCTATCACTGGCTTGGCCCCAGAGCCTTGGGCAGCAGAATTCCATCTGCTGGTGGCGTCACCTTGGGGGTGTCACCTTGTCAGAAGAGGCCCACCCCACCCCACCGCACCCCACGGATGTCCTGGAGTTTGACTGGATTGAGTTGCACATCCCAGCTTGGGATGAAGGCCAATTGGATGCTGCATTAGAATTTAAGCTGGGCTGGTTGGATCCTGCTTGGGCTTGGACTCCAGCCTTAATTTCTTTTGTGTGGTCTCCTCTTGGGAAGCTTTGGAGAAAACCAGAGGTTTGTTACAGGAACGTCTGGATCTCATCCAGGGACCATCATCGTCATCGTAATTGTGCCATGGGCTACTGTGCACCGCCAAAATAGCCCTGGTCACCTCTTGCCCTTCCCCAGGCACGTGCTTGTGTCCCACCCCAGGGTGTCCCATCTCTGGGAGTTCTCCCTGCCCGGAGCACGTTCAGCAGCTGCCGTCGTTCGGGAGTGGAGGGTCTCCAAGTTGGATGCTTGCCCAGCCCTGGATGGAGACCACCAGAGCTCATCTGCTGTGGAGCAACGAGCTGCGAGAGGCTCTCAGGCATCCGAGTTTCCAGGAGGCAGGAGTTCTCTTTGGAGGGATCCAATTCCCTCTTCCCTCCCATTCTTCCGTCTGCAACCTCTGCCTTTTGGGTTTAAATCGTGGAGCTGCGGGAAAGCCCAAATATCCGGATCACTGCAGGGCAGGAGGCTTAGCGGATGAGGTGACCCCGGGAGAGGCACAGAAATTCAGCTCTTTTGGATTAAGTTGTGCTATTTTTTTCCAGTTTTTCACGAGGAATAATTATTGTTCTAAATAATACTTTTTCCTCCCACCTCCCGTGTAATTTTCCATCTCCCCACCAGAGAAAGGGGAAAGAGGATTCGTGAGGAAAGCAAAATGGTTTTGCTTTTGGTTTCGTTTTATTCCTCAAAAACTGGTTTGTTTTCTGAGTGGAAAACCTGATAAAATTAGTGTGGAAGTGGAAAATATTCTCCCCAGCTGTAGGGATGCTGCATGGCAAAACACTTTTGATGGAGAGCAATCCAATTACTCTTGATTTGGCAATCCTGAAGGG
Source organism: Rhipidura dahli (assembly GCA_013399225.1). Lineage (NCBI taxonomy): Eukaryota > Metazoa > Chordata > Aves > Passeriformes > Rhipiduridae > Rhipidura > Rhipidura dahli. Next base: position 54,558 of record VXAC01008537.1, read on the forward strand.
TTGCCAAACCCATCCTTTTCCCTGAAACTGAGGTTCCTGAATGTCCTCGTGTTCCAGGAATGCCAGAACCTCACGGATGCTGCCAAGTGCACTGTGCTGTGTTGTTGCCCTTCCAGAGGTAGTAATTTTCAATTTCAGCTGCAGGGCTGCAATAAACACCATCCTAAAGAAACCCAAAATGGGAGAAACTGGGATATTTGCTATCTCTGGCAGAGGATGTGGGGGAGATGGTCATTCCCCCACCACCCTTGAAACCTCAAAAAAGACCATCTCACAGACAGGTTTGACTCTTTCACCTCTTCCTCCCATGGAAGGCATTTTCAGCTTTACACTTCCCTGAAGTGATTTCCTCCTTCAGCCCTGGCAATAGTTATTCCTAGATGCTCCATCTCCCATCCCAGGAGGTGTCGGACTGCTCCAAGGATTGGAGGGCATCTGATTGACATCCTACAACCGGACAGGAGCGCTTGGGGAGTGTTCCCATGCCCAAGCCGGGTGGAAACATGGCTGGAGCAGGGCCAGCAAAGGGAGGCAGGAAGGATGAGGAGCTTGGAAGGTCTTCCAGAGGGAGTTAAACAGATCAGGGATGTTTAATTTACTGAGGAGAAGAGTAAGGGATGCCTCAGCAGGTTTTTGAGACATTTTGAGTGATGCAGGGAAGGTCGGGAAACCACTGCTGTCCCCCAGCTCCTCTATTTTATAGGATACCTGAAAGAAGGGGTGGTATATTAAACAGTATTAAATCAAATGTTTAAAACAGGGAAAAAATGAGGGGTTTCAAGTCAGTGCTCCAGCTGTCCTTGAGTGATGGTGTTAGGACAGATGGTGTCCATGTTTCGGGAGCAACATTTCTCCGTGGTCCACAAAGGATTGCAGAACAATCTTCTGCCTGCCCCAAGAGGCAGCTGAAGTCATTCCCAACAGATGTGGAAATTCAGCAGAGGGTTTTTTTAGGATTTAAGGCTGAAACCTTTAAAAGATGGTTTAGCAGTTTTGCCTGCCTGGCAAGGGTGGGATGTGATGAATAACCCATTGGAAAAAGGATGTGGATGAGGAGCTTGCTCTCTAGGAGCTGTGTGAGGCAGGTGTTCCAAAGAGACAAATGGGGTTGCCACAAGCTGTGTCACCAGTTCAGAGTAGCCCTGTGCTTCCACTGGCACTTAAAGTCACACTGATTTACCCCGGCAAAAATCTTTGCAGTGTTGGGATGCCTGATGAGAGGGATTTGCTTTGCTGGGACATTGCAGCAGAGTGGTTGTGCTGGTGATGTGGTTGTGCTGGATCCTGGTCTGGTGAGGGTCCTGCAGCTCTGGGATGGAGCTGAAACTCCTGCAGGAGGTGGTGGAGGGAGCGAGAGAAGCTTTTCGGGCTGGGTCACCCGGCTTTGGATGTGGAAGCCGGCGTGTGGTACCTTGCTCTGCTAATGATGCTGCTTTTGACCCCTTCCAGTTTCCCTGGGGACCCTCTGCCATGCTCCTGGCTTTGTTTTAATCTTCAGTAAGAGCAAAAGAAAACAAACTGATGCTTTGCTTCCACCTCAGTCCAAGGATGCTCCTCAGATCGGGGATAAGGGACAGATTTTCTCCAGCCCATCTCAAACGCCCACGGGCCAAAGCTCACAGTGGCTTTGGTGGATGTTGCTCTAAGATTTCCATCTCAGGAGCATTCCCGGGGGAGGGATGTGTAAAATGAGCAGTCAGGAGCTTGTCTGGGCAGTGGGTTGCAGCAGCAGGGCTGGGAGAGGAGCACGGGAGGAAGGCTGGGAGCTGTTTGGGGACATCGGGCTGCTGTGCTGTGCCATCGGTGACTGTCCCAGCACCAAAGTGCAGAACATTTTTAACAAAAGTGCTTGTGAAAATCCCCTCTCTGGCTCTCTTGCATCCCCTTTAGGCACTTGGAGGGGCTCTAAAGGTCTCTGGAGCTTTCTCTTGGCCAGGTGAACACCCCCAGCTGCCCCAGCCTGTCTCACCCCAAGGCCACCCAGCAAAGCCCAGCCTTAGTTTGATGATAAATCACACAGCTGGGAGTGTTCCTTTGACCAGGAAACACTCAAGGACCATTACCAAACCCAGTGGGGTTGCCCACAGGTTTTAGAGAAGCTGTGAGATGGGGCATCCCTCTTCCATGGGGCTGGGGTGCTCAGACCACATTCCTCTCCTTGGAAAGTGCAAGGCAGCAGCAGCAGCAGCATGAAAGAGTTTGTGTGATTGTTTTTCAAGTGCAGGACAGCTGTGAAAGGTTAAGGAAAATTGATCAGAAAGCTGGGGGGCTGCCCCCTCCTGATCTTCTGCTCCGTATCAGGTCTCTGTGTGTGTTTGCTAAAACACAAGTGGGTGCAGCACACCCTGACTTGCTTTGTGCCACGGAAAAAATCCCATTTCTGTGTAAACTGCAGGGAATCAGCTGTGCCGAGACCGTCCAGGTGGAGTTAAGCTGAGCCTGGTACAGCCTGTCAGAGAATATCTCCTTACAAAAGCCAGGCATGAATCATTTTGATGAACGTGCTTTCACCCACCTGTTGTTCCGTGGTGTGGTTAACCCAACACCGAGAGTAAATAATTCAGCTGTCTTTCAGCTCCACCAAGCAGAAAGCTTGGCTCTCTCCCTCTTCCCCACCAAGTTTTGTCAGGAGCAGAGGTAAGACAGTGGGAATGTCCGTGCTGGCTGACCAACAAACAGCTGTAGAAGTGTGGATTCTGTGTTTAGGCACGATGTGTTCCATGGCATTTCACCTTTTTCCTGCTTTATTACCTCGAAAAGGTGGCTTTGGCTCAGAGGATGCTCAGAGCAAAGGATGAGGCTTGGAGCAAGCTGGGATAGTGGAAATTGTCCCATCCATGGCAAGGGGTGGGACTGGATGGGCTTTTAGGTCCCTTCCCACCCAAACCATTCCGTGATGCTTTTATACACAGAGCCAAGTTGCTCCTCTCAGCAGTGCTCGGGATTTGTCGTGGGGCAGGTGTTGGCTTTTAGTTTCTCTGTCAGTACCCACCCACCTTTAATACAAAAATATTAAACTGGTTGAAAATATTCTTCCTTCTTATAGTGGCCCATGTTTTGTTGAAAAACAAGGAGCGTGTGCACAGTGGAATTTGTCATGGTAAGACATGGGGAAAAAAAATGTAACCAAGCCCTTGAAACCTCAAAGAAGTTGTGGGATTGGTCTTGGCAGGAAATGAAAAAATTTCCTTTTCCTTGATATTCTTCCCTTTCCTTTTAAATTTTTTTATTATTATTATTATTTTTCCTAAGACGATGTAATTTCCTGAGTCTCCCTGATCTGAGCTGTGTAATCAAAAGGAAGGGAAGACAAACTGGGATTGCTCCTTCCTGTAAGGAAATGATTTCCAATCTTTATTTGAATGCCCCATTGCTTTGCAGGCCTTATCCTTCAGATGTGACTGGAAGTATTCTTTGGCAAAGGTCCTGCTTGCAGAGAGAGAGGCTGGGGATGGAGGGAAGAGAGGAAAGTCCCAAGGTGGAGAAAAAGCTCCCAAGTAAATTTTCCTGTGTTTTGCAGCACATTCCTCCAATCCCAACAGTGCTTTAGGTTTGTTTTTGGACATCATCCCCTGGCTTGTGGATTTGGGTACATCAAGCAATTACTTATCTGATTAATGTGAATCCTGGAATGGTTTGGGTCGGAAGGGACCTCAAAGATCATCTCATTCCACCCCTGCCATGGGCAGGGACACCTCCCACTGTCCCAGGCTGCTCCCAGCACCAATGTCCAGCCTGGCCTTGGGCACTTCCAGGGATCCAGGGGCAGCCACAGCTGCTCTGGGCACCCTGTGCCAGGGCCTGCCCACCCTCCCAGGGAACAATTCCTTCCCAATATTTTATCTAAATCTGCCCTCTTTCAGTTTGGCTCTTCCTTTCCAGGCCACATTCTGGGAGTAATTAAGACTTGCTCCATTTGCAAATGGGAATATTTTGCATCTTTCAAACCAGCCTGGGACATTAACAGCAGTTACTGGAAGGGGAGCCAAGCAAATGCAGGAAACTCCCCCAAAACCAGATTTTCCAAAAGGATGCAGAGCTTTGTGCTTTGAGTACCCTCCAAGGAAGCAATGGAAAACTGCCATGGTGAAGTTTGGTTGGGAATGGGGTTTCAGAAAAGCTCGTGACTGCGTTGAAAAATGGTCCTAGACTTGATGCTGACAGATTTTGCCGGGGGTACTCATGATCCTTGGCTCCAACCAGGTCTTGCAGCCATTTTGGAAGCAGGAAAACATTGGAAAATCTGTCACTTGCATCAGTTTTCCAGCCACATCTGAAGCGGTGTTATGAAATGGGTCTGGGTTGGGTTCCCACATCAAATCGGGAGGCCACAGCTCCAGATTTGGGGCGTCTCATCCAAATTGCAGCCTGGTTTTCAAAAGGGCTGGATTTGCAGCTCTATTTTCAGCCTGCTTGGAATGGGAAAATGGCTTTTATTTTGGATGATCCCCAGGAGTTCCTCTATCTTGCAAGCTGCTGATTCCCAGATTTGTGCAGAAAACCTGGTATTTTCTTTTCAACTCTTATGTTCTTTCTGCATAATCCAATTGCTTCTGCTTTTGGCTGCCTCAAATTTCCCGCTAGGAAAAAAAAAAGTAGAAAAAGTTGCACAGTCTTTGAAAATGCAAAGAAATTTGCATATGAGCAAAGCTTTGCATCCCTAGAAGTGACCAAGTCTGGGTTGGATGGGGCTTGGAGCAACCTGGGATAGTGGAAGGAGTCCCTGCCCATGGCAGGGGGTGGGATAAGACGAGTTTCAGGATCCCTCCCTTCCAATTCCATGGAAGCTCAGCACAAGAGCCTTTTAGTCCAACCCTGGTCCTTACTTTCATTTTCATCCAAAGAAATTTCCCCCCCTGCTTCAAGAGTTATGGCCTGATCCAAGGAAAAGAAAACGCAATTCTTATGGAACTTCTCAACAACAAGTTGTCTTTGTCATTTACTGGGTGTTTTGTAGCATAAAACCCCCCAAATGCTCGGAAATATTCCCTTTAATGCCCTTATGGAGCCACACTCCTGCCCTTGGAAAAAGCCAGCAGGAAATCATGCATTTTGGAATCATGGAACTGATGATCTTAGAGGTCTTTTCCAGCCTTAATGAGCTCGTGTTGTTCGCTATTTAAGCAGCATGTTCAGTATCAGTAGATGTTGCAGAAATAGGGTACTTTAGGCTAAAATGATTTGACTTGTAAAACTTTAAGAGGTTGTTGAAAACTGTTCTGGGGCTTGCTAGGGGAAAATGGAGGATTTGGGCTTGTACTGGGATTTTTTCCTGCTTGTTTCCACAACAAATGGCAGCTTCTAATGCACATGTTTGAGGCTCCTTGGTATTTAGCACAGCCTTATTGAGGGATCATTTTTGGGTCCTTTGAAAAAGTGGGGGGAAAAGGTTTAAGTCATTACAAATCTATTTAAATGACTAAAATCTATGTAAATCACAGAATTGTTCAGGTGGAAAAAGCCCTCTAAGACCATCAAGTCCAACCATTCCCCCAGAACTGCCAAGGCCTCTCCTCATCCATGTCTCCAAGTGCCACATCCACGTGGCTTTGAAATCCCTCCAGGAATGGGACTCCCCCACTGCCTGGGCAGTTTACTCCAATGCCTGACCACCCTTTCCATGAAGAAATTCCTTCTGATATCCCACCTGAGGCTCCCCTGGTCCAGCCTGAGGCTGTTCGCTCTCCTCCTGTCCCTGTTCCCTGGGAGCAGAGCCCGACCCCCCCGGCTGCCCCCTCCTGTCAGGGAGCTGTGCAGAGCCACAAGGTCCCCCTGAGCCTCCTTTGCTCCAGGCTGACCCCCTTTCCCAGCTCCCTCAGCCTCTCCTGGGGCTCCAGCCCCTTCTCCAGCTCCGTTCCCTGCCCTGGACACGCTGCAGCCCCTCAATGTCTTTATTGAAACTGGGCACAGGCTGTGGAAGGAAGTGGGTACTGTTTTGTAATGTTTTCCACCAATTCCACTATTTTTAATTTTTTTTTCACTATTTTCCAGCTGCCAGCCCTTCCTCTACTCTCTGTTCAGCCTCTTTCCCACGTGGGTGTCTGTGGACACCGTTTGATCAGCGGTAACATCCCAAAAGCTTTCTTCATTCTGACCCTGGAGAACGAGTCAGTGGGAGGTCTGGAGTTAAGGAACAAGGTGCATAAAGGCTGATGGTGGGTTTGAAATGAAGGGGAGGCATCTCCCAGCATCTCCTTTCCATGGGAGCAGGGCAGGACAGGCTTTGCTGGCCAGAGAACAACACCAGCTCTGGGTTGTTTTGGGCATCAGGGAACGGCCCGGTGGATCTGCCTGGGTGGCAAAGTGTTGGTCTTGCCCTCCACCAGGACCTGTGCTCTGTGTGAAAGGTTGGAAAATCGAAATAAGAAAAAAAGTTCACATAAATGCATCCATCGCTTCACATCCATCATTTTTTCCAGCCTGGAGAAGAGAAACCTTTGGGGTTTTTCCAGTTGCCTGAAGGGAAACCCCCAGGAAAGAGGGAGAGAGACTATTTACAAGTGATGGAGGGACAGGACAAGTGGGAATGGCTTCCCACTGACACAGAGAAAGTTTAGGTGGGATACTGGGAAGGAATTCATCCCTGCGAGGGTGGGCAGGCCCTGGCACAGGGTGCCCAGAGCAGCTGTGGCTGCCCCTGGATCCCTGGAAGTGCCCAAGGCCAGGCTGGACATTGGGGCTGGGACAGTGGGAGCAGCCTGGGACAGTGGGAGGTGTCCCTGCCCATGGCAGGGGTGGAATGGGATGAGTTTTGAGGTCCCTTCCAACCCAAACCATTCTGGTTCTGCTTCCAGGACTTTCCCTGACAAACTCAGGGGTTTTTGGAGCTCCTCTCTGCTCTGCAGCAGCACACAAGGAGGAGCATCCCTGCTCCACGATAAATCAGTGCTGCCTGGGGGTCTGCAAGCTTCAGAGAAGAAAATATTGGAAGCTCCTTCTTGCCCAGGATGGATCTCAGTGTATATTTACACACAAACACATGATGGATGTGTCTCCATATCCTTAACACATCTGTGAAAGAAGCTTGTCTAGAACCACAGCACGCAGCTTCTCCCTGTCAGCAGCCTTTCCCCCCAGGCTGGGCTTCCACGTGGGGACCAGATGTGCCCATCCCAAAAGTTCTGCTGGCTTCTGCACACTCTCTTTTAGGGTTTTGGGGTTTTTTTGGTGGTTTTTTTTTTTTTCCACCCCACTGGAGTGCAGCACGAGCCACGCGGGCCAACGCTCCAGCTGAGGCTGAGCAGCAACCAGGAGAGAGTGCTCAGAAGGCCATAAATAGCTAAAGAGCTGTTTCCAACAGTAAAGAGGGATATGTGAATTAGGAATAAACTCTCCCACCAGTTTGTAGACATTCCAGTTGCTTGTTTTAATATCTTCATGTGGCTTTCCCCCCCCCCCCCCCCC